>JAODAL010006977.1:0-57500 GCA_025379985.1 Phyllomedusa bahiana
AAAACGCGATTCATCCCAAAAAAATTTCGGACCAAAACAATTTGTCGAAAATTTCGGCGAAGTCGGCGAATAAAATTTTTTTGAAAAAAAATTCGCCCACCTAAGACAATAAAAAATTTAAATTTCCCAAAAAAAATCCCATCCAAATGATTCAAAAGTCTGGGGAAAATTTACAGTAAGTAACAGCACAAAGTCAATGCAGGTGTTGCCCAATGTTCCCCAGATGTGGCCCAGGGTTTGCTCAGATTGGCCCAATGTTTCTTACACATTTCATAACAACAATTTAAGAGAAATTTGCCAGTTTTTGAAGTTTAATGCTTCATATATACAACAAAAGGTTTTCTGGACCTTTTGTCCCCCAAAGCGGATTATTTGCTTTTATTTATTCTTTTTGACAAACATTTATTGAAAAGGTTACTGCTGTCGTGAAGAACTCGAGCACATTAAAAGCATCCCGCCCACTTCGACTTCTTCGCTCAGATAACCACATTAAACTGGGTCTACCTGCGGAGCTGTCAAGCGCTGCAATGCGCCTCACTTCGCAGCCCAAATCATGCATCCCTGGGAGTTTTTTCGAATTTGCCGCACCCGCCCCAGAATCCCCAGGGCGCTCCCATTGCATGCCCCTTCATTTTAGGCGCATCCGAAAGGGCGAATTTGGGCCTAATACCACATCACTGCCCCCGACAGGGGATTGGGACCGTGATCAGTTTCCCCCAGAAATTTGGGGCACAAACCCCAAAACTACATGTCGCCCTTTATATGTCGGGCCTTAGGAAAATTTAACGTTGTCAATCCAAACCAATCATTAGGCCAAAAAAGAAGGAAGAAAAACACCGACTGACTCCGAAAAAACATCAGAAAAGTCTTGGATAAACTCAGGTATGGACAGCTTATTGGGGGAAAGAGAGGACAAAGAAAGTGTTAAACAATGAGTAAGACACTGAGGGCTCCATTTCTTTATATACGTCTTTCCCAGTCTATTACAGGGTTTAAGCCGAACCATGTAAACCCCAAAACCAAAACGGCTGACCCTTTCCTTTAAAAAAACATGGGAGTGTAAACCAAATTTTCCCCCTTGCAAGGGGGGTCTATCTATAGCAACCACATTAACAGGGGTCAAAAAAGACAGCAACAGGATACCCAAAGCATCAGCAACACGTTCGTTAAGGAAATTCACTGCCGAACCGCAGTCGTGAAAATAATCACTGGAAAGACTGTGATTGTGGGAGAATAAAAATAGTGTCAATCAGGTTTCCTCAGGATCTGGGTATGCTATGTCCCAAGAGAAGGTATAGGGGGGGAAAACCCAAAACGCCTTTACAGAGGAAGCTCCAAACCCCAACACCGAAACTATTCAGTGACAAGTACCCCGAATTTGGGAGACCAGTTAGCAAGAAAAAAATTTCCCGAAAACCCCGGAATCCCCCCCCACAAATGCCAAGTCATTTGCTCATTACAGGGCCCTGAAAAGGTGTACACAGAAAACACGATGTACAATTGTCCCCTTTGGGGGATGACAAAAGCCAAAAAGGAGCCTAACCATCACTACCTGAATAAATAGGGGCCCCATAAAGCATTGAGAATGGTAAGGGAAAGGTTGTTAATGTTTACAGACAGAACGTCAGAAAAAGTACTATCAACTATGATGAGCGTTACGTTGACTACGTATCGGGTCTATAGTCGAATTGGGAAACAATAAGATACCGATAGTCGATAATGATTTTTCGCCGATGACCAAAAGTCTATGGAGAGCAACAACACCCCCCATTCTTACCCCCCAAAAAGGGCAGAAGCTGGAATTTAAAACCCAACACAAATGGATACGTGCTACATCTTTGACCATTCACTATCCCTGTCTTGCCACACAAATGGACCACTTAAACCTGCATTGACCCACAATTAAAAGTGCACCAGAAGCGCAGCTAATATTTGAACCATCATTTTATTGAAATGGCATTGAAATATTCCCTGTCCTGGAATGCAGCATGAGCCCCCAAATACCTGCATGACCCCAGAATTTAAAAAGTGCATGGGAAAAAGGGATGTCTTTTCAACCACCATTTTAGTTGAAATGGACATTAACTATATCTGTCCCTGTAAACGCAGTATGACCATTAAACCTGTCTGACCCTCATATTAAAATGTGCGGGAACAGGATAGTCTTTCACACCATTTTAGTTGAAACTGGACATTGGACTATACCTGTCCCTGGGACAGCAGTATGACCATTAAAACCGGTGTCTGACCCCCACAATTAAAAGTGTTGGGATAAAGAGTCTTGAACCACTTTTTAGTGAAATGGGACATTGCCTTACTGTCCTGGGCCACAAGCAGGAGCCCCAAACCAGCATGACCCCCACATTTAAAAAGTGTCATAATAAGGAGTCTTTTCAACCACCATTTTAGTTTCACTGGACATAGGACTATACTGTCCTGGGCCTCCAGCAGGACCCCTAAACCTGTTTGACCACCAATTAAAAAGTGCTGGGGAAAAAGGGTCTTTCAAAACACCATTTTAGTTGAAACTGGAATTTAACTATATTTGTCCCTGTACCGCAGTATGACCATTAAACCTGTCTGGCCACAGATTTTAAAAGTGCTGGGGGAAAAGGGTGTTCTTTCAACCACAATTTTAGTTGAACTGGACCATTGATATACCTGTACTGGGACCGCAGTTTGACATTAAACTCCTGTCTGACGACCCCAAATTAAAAAAGGTGCGGGATAAGAGTCTTTTGAACCACATTTTAGTTTGAACTGGACATTGAATATACCTGTCCTGGGCCACAGCATGAAGCCCCAAACCTGCATGACCCCCCACATTTAAAAAGTGCGCGAGAAATAGGAGAGTCTTTCAACCCCAATTTTAGTTTCACTGGGACATAGTGTATTCTGTCCTGGGCCCACAGCATGAACCCCTAAACCTTGTTTGACACCAAATTAAAAAGTGCCGGGAAAGGACGTCTTTGAACCACATTTTATGTTGAACTGGTACATTAACTATATTTTGTCCTGTTACCGAGAGTATGACCATTTAAACCTGTTGGCTACACAGATTAAAAAGTGCTGGGCAAAGGAGTCTCTTCAACCACCATTTTAGTTGAATGACATTGACTATACCTGTTCCTGGACCCGCGCAGTATGACCATTGAACCGTCTGACCCACCAATTAAAAAGTTCCGGGAAAAGGGAGTCTTTGAAACCACCATATTTTAGTTTTCACTGGACATTGACTCATACTGTCCTGGGCCACAGCATAAGCCCAAACTGCATGAACCCCCACATTTAAAAAAAGTGCCGTGAAATAGGAGTCTTTCAACCCACCATTTTAGTTTCACTGGAACATAAGATCTATACATGTCCTTGGGCCAAGACATGGACCTAACCTGTTGACCCCCAAATTAAAAAGTGACGGGAATAAGGAGTCTTTGAAGCACCATTTTTGTTGAACTGGACATTAACTATATCTTGTCCTGTACCGCTGTATGTCCATTTAAAACCTGTTGGCCCACAGATTAAAAAGTGCTGGGAAAAGGAGTCTTTTCAACCACATTTTAGTTGAATTGGACATTGAATATACCACTGTCCTGGACCGCAGTATGACATTAACTGTCTCTGACCTCCCCAATTTAGAAGTGGCCGGCCCGACTGGGGAAACAGGAGTCTTTGAACCACCATTTTAGTTGAACTGGACATTGACTTTACTTGTCCTGGGCCCACTGCATGAGCCCCAAACTGCATGACCCCAGATTATAAAAAGTGCCGGATAAGAGAAAAAAGGAGTACTTTTCAAACCACCATTTTAGTTTCATGGGAACATAGATATACTGTCCTGGGACCACGCATGACCCCTAAACTGTTTGACGGACCAAATTTAAACTCAGTGCTGGGAAAAGGAGTTTGAAAACCACCATTTTAGTTGAAATGGACATTAACTATATTTGTCTGTACCGCAGTTGCATTAACCTGTTGGCCACAGATTAAAAAAGTGCTCGGGGAAAAAGGGAGTCTTTCAACACCGTTTTAGTTGAACTTGGACATTGACTTACCTGTCTGGAGCCGCAGTATGAACATTTAAACATGTCTGACCCCCAAAAATTAAAAAGTGCCGGGAAAAGAAGTCTTTGAACACCATTTTAGTTTCACTGGACATTGACTTATACCTGTCCTGGGCCACAAAATGAGGCCACATAACCTGCATTGACCCCCACATTTAAAAGTGCCAGAAAAAGGAAGTCTTTCAAAAACCACCATTTTAGTTTCACTGGACATAGACTATACCTGTCTGGGTCACAGAATGACCCCTTAAACCTGTTTGACCACCAATTAAAAAGTGCTGGGAAAAAGGTGTCTTTCAACCACCATTTTAGTTTGAAACTGGAAGTAAACTATATTTGTCCTTGTAACGGCAGTATGACCATTAAACCTGTCTGTGCCCACACAGATTAAAAAGTGCTGGTAAAGGAGTCTTTCAACCACATTTAGTTGAACTGGAACATTGGACTTTACCTGTCCTGGACCGCAGTATGACCATTAACCTGTCTTGACCCCAAATTAAAAGTGCCGGGGAAAAAGGAGTCTTTAAAACCACCATTTTAGTGAACTGGACATTGGATACTATACCTGTCCAGGGCACAGCTTGAGCCAAACCTGCAATGACCCCCACCCAGATTCTAAAGGAGAGTGCCGGAAAAGGAGTCTTTCAACTACCATTTTAGTTTCACGGACATAAGAACTATACCTGTCATGGCCATCAGCAAGACCCACCCGTAAAAACTGTCATGACCCCCCAATTTAAATAAGTGCGGAAATGGAGTCTTGGAACCACCATTGAGGTTGATCTGGACATTAACTATATCTGTCTGATACCGCAGAAGGGTCCATAAACCTGTCTGGACCCACAGATTAAAAAGTTGCCGGGAAAATAGGAGTCTTTTCAACCACCATTTTAGTTTCACTGGACATAGACTATTACTGTCCTGGGCCACGCATGACCCCTAAACCTGTTTGACCCCCAAATTAAAAAGTATGCCGAGGGAAAACGGAGAGTCTTTGATACCACTATTTTTATTTTGAACTGGACATTGACTATATTTGTCCTGTACCAGCTAGTATGACCATTAACCCTGTCTGGCTCGATTAAAAAAGATGCTGCGGAAAAGTGGAGTCTTTCAACACACCTTTTAGTTGAACTGGGACTTGGACTATACCTGTCCTGGACCGCAGTATGACCATTAGTAAACCTGTCTGAACCCCCAAATTAAAAAGTGCCGGGGAAAAGAAGTCTTTGAAAAAAACCCCCCAACCCATTTAGTTGAACTGGAACATTAACTATATCTGTCCTGACGCAGAATGACCATTAAAACTGTCTGACACCACAGATTAAAATGTGCCGGAAAGGAAATAGGAGTCTTTCAAACCCATTTTAGTTTCACTGGACATAGACTATACCTGTCCTGGGCCACAGCATGGCCCCCAAACCTGCATGACCCCCAACCCCATTTTGTTAAAAAAATAAAAAATAAAAAAAAAAGTGCTGGGAAAAGGATTCTTTCCATCCACCATTTTAGTTTCACTGGGACCATAGCCTATACCCTTTCCTGGGCCACAGCATGACACCTAAACCTTTGGACCACAAGGATCACAAGTGCACTATGCTCATTTTTGTCCTGTGACTTTCATTTACTCATTTTTTTGTAACATGATACTTTTGTTTACAGAATTTTATTTAGGAAAGTTTTAATTGATTGTTTTACATTATTACCTATTTTGCTTTTTTTTCAAAGTGTGATTAACATACACAACATACACCCTCCATGCCAGCTTTTAAAGGTACTTTTTTTCACAGTGTGTAGATGTATTAATTCGTCCAGCACACACCATATAGTAATAAAAAATGGCCCTAATCATCAACCCAAAAAACACTTCCTTTAGTGAAGAAGAAATTTGCCATCTGCGGCTTCTGTGAGTGATTATCCAAATCAATTCAATGGTTTTCATTTTTCCTCCAATTTCCTTCTTCAGTGATTAGGGACAGGAATCCCTGGAGATCAAAATGATGCGACCCCATAGTGACTCCAGCCCAGAAAATTTTAAGGGCCTCAAATTGTGCAATTGTGTTCAGCCATGGACCCCATTTTGACACTTACTTAACCTCACAGAAATCACCTTTTAAAAATCTGATTTTTTAGAGAATTTTTAAGCTCTACTAATTGCCACCTATCGGGAGAGCCAGTGCTGCCATCAGCCATCTGTTAAACGGCGCTCCAGCTGACCAGCATTACAGATAGGTGCGGGTGAGACAGACCAGGCTAGGTCTGTTCATCTATTACATGCAGGTTCAGCAGCCAGTGCCGGAGTTACAGTGGGTGCGGGTTGGAGAGCCCAGGTGGGTCCAATCACTATTAACACGGTAAAAATGCTCTTTATGACGCAGCAACGAAAACTGTCATGCTGAAGCAGAGTGCGGAAGTGGATGTGTGAGGTAAGACCTCCAGCGCTTCCTCAGTTACACAGTCAAGACCTGGGTAGCGCTTGCCCGCGCCGGTGTGCTGATGAGTGCGGACCAAATGAGCTTTCACTTGCAATACTGGTGGTTAACGCTCTCGTTTTCCACCCAGGTGCCCTTTTCTTGGCATCTTTTTCTCATCTTACTCAACGTGCTGGAGAACTTGATCTGTTACTTTGTTCTCTGTCAGTGATCCATACTAATGCCCTTGAACTAACCTACATTCTGGTCAAGTTTTCACTCTACTCCTTGTACAATTCAGAGGAATTTTTTTACCAGCTATTTTGTACATGCAAGTTTTTTAGTAGGTTTAATTCTAGAAAACACATTTTTAAAATAGGATGGGTATCCCTCCATGTATTTGTTTCTCTTTTTTAATTGTATTAAATGGTTTTGTCCTACAATAAGGGATTGATAGACTATGTTAAATGATCTTGCAAAAACAAGTATTTTGCAATATGTGTCCATTAACAGTGTCCTACCTATTCCTGTTTCTGATCAGCACCATCACCCTTGAGCCACTATTGGACATTTGTGAAGCGAACAATGTCTGTTAGAAACAAACATTTTTTTTTATAATAGGACTGTAATATAGTTCATGTCCAGAACAATGCCCTCAAAAATTCAAAACATGACCAGGGCCACTTTTGACATTTGAAGAAAAAATGGTTCTGTTATAGAAACAACATTTTTTTTATTAAAATAGGACCTTGTAGTATAGACTGCATGTCACAGCCAAAAATGCCCCAAAAAATTCAAAGCATGACCCTTGAGCCCCTTTGGGACATTTGTGTAGAACAAATGTCTGTTTAGAAAACAAAATTTTTTAGAATAGGACCCTGTAGTATTGCTGGCATTTCAATGCAAGCATGACCCAAAAAATCATTAAAATTTTGACTTCTCAGCAGAATATTAAAAATTTTGATGGAGAAATGCCATGTAGAAGCCCCAATTCTGTTTCCCTAAGGACCATGATTATAGCTGTATCTCACAGCACAATGACCCAATAAAATTATAAATTTGGACTTCTCAGCCACTATTAAAAATTGTGATGGAGAAAATGCACTTAGAAGCCACATTTCAGTTCCAAAGGACACCATAATTATAGCTGTATCCCACACAGCAACATGACTCAAAACCACTGACATGAGAAAAACTTCTAAAAATAAAAAAACAGTGGTAAATGGAATACGGTTGTTGTCATGAATAACCTTGCTGTCTTTTAAGTCTCCTCACAGCAAAACCAGCAAAATGAACTGTTGGGAAAAGAGAATAAAAATTGCAGTAGAAACTTGATCATTTTAAAAAAAAGTTTCAAGAGGTCATTTCTGTTGTGAAGAGGGGGAATGGGAAGTAGACCGCAACTAATCGGTGACCTCGGCAATTTGGGGGCCAACGTCATTCTTCAAGAGATCCATGCCTGATTATCTTGATGAAAGTCAAAAGATCATCAATATCTGTGAAAGCCGGATGCGTTTGTCTCTCAAAATGGACTTCCTCAGCTGTGCTGAAGGTCCGCCTCAGATATGACGCTGGCTGTGGGCTGGGACAACACACCTCTATGGCAGTGACGAGTGATGCGGGGCCATTCTTCCCATTTTAGATACCCAGAAGTTATTGGGTCCGGAAACACAGACAAAAAACATCGGTGTGTTGAGACGTCAGATCGTCGTGCACCATGATTTAAGCTGGTCTTCTGTGTGTTGGGTGTGTGCCCTGCATTGCATGCGTTGGTGAGGTGGTAAATAAAGATTGCCAGAGGCACCCTTTTAGGCTTCTGCACTTGCTGCTTGCCGGTGCTGCCGCTACGGCTACTTGGCACTCTACTGACTGTCGCCTGATGTTGTCTCCACCGTGACATTTGAGGAACGTGAAGCAGACGCAACAGATGTCTCCAGTTGATCAATCAGCAAGGTTCTCATTTCTGCATTTTACTCTCTATTTGGGTGGGGTGAAGGAAAGTGTCTGAGTTTTTTTTTGTACGGGGATCCAGGAGGGTGGCCACCCAGTAACTGTTGTTCATTTTGTATGGCCTTAATGCGAGGATCATGTTGGAGGAAATGGAGCATCCAAGCACTCATTGTGAGAGATGGAGCCTTGATTTCCCAAGCCTCTGGGTTCGAGGGGCCACTGCCAAACTGATCTTATCTCATCTCTCCTCCTCCGCATCAATTCGCGCCAACCTCTTTTACGAAGGCAGGACGTCGGCAACGTCGGGTGTCTAGGAATACCTCCTCCCTCCTCTCCTCCGCTGCCTCGGACCAGCTTCAACACTGTCCTGACTTGCCTGGTGATGTCATGCACCCTGAGAGCTGAGTGCGCCACCTTGCACTAGATCTGATCCCGAACCACTGCCTATGAAAGACGAATGAAATTGTGAAACTGTCGGGCTTGTGGATTTGACGGAGAGAAAGGCTCCGTGTCAGATCTGCGTTCTGTCTCCTCCTACGTCGCTGGTGAGGACTGTTGATTTCAGAGTGTCCAACGATCGTTCCAGACTAAGATCACACAATGCTCCTGCTGACAAGGGCATTGTCTACACTGACCATTTTGGTGGCTTCTTCAAAAACTGGCAGGATGGTGCAGAGCTCTTTCACCTGCATCCACTCTCGGTGGCTCAACACCCGAGGTCCCGCACCGCTGCTTGTCCAGGCCATGTAGTTCACTTCGTACTGCGTAATGCATTGCGCTGCTTGCCACAATCGCTGGAGCTGTGGAGGGTGGAATTCCAGCGTGTTGCCATGTCAACAATTGTGAGATGGTTGACGGGGGAGGCCGGCTGATGGCTGCAACGCGACAGGCGGCGAACAATGCAGTGTGTGGGGCGAACGGCGGAGTAGTTGGGACGTGCGAACTTAGACTTCGCGCCTTCCTCAGCAGGCCAGTCCAGACCCGGTTAGCTCTTTAGAAATTTCTGGACGACAAGGTTATGACATGGTGACAGCAAGGGATGTGCTCCAGCCTACCGATCTTAAGGGCGGCCAGCAGACTTTCGCCCATTATCACACTCCACCTTGCTGGCACAAGGTTCTTTGGCACCCAGCCAGCGCTCGGTCTCGTTGCGGAGAGCCGTCAACAGCTCCTGACCTGTGTGTGGGGGGTGGGGGGGGGGACGGTCTCAAGACAGATTAATTTCAACATGGCCTGGTTTTCTCTTGGGCACGTGATGCCACAGAGGACCTTGGAGGAAAGAGCCCTGCACCATAACCCTGCGGTTTTGAAGAGCTGTGGATTGCGCCGAGTCTGAGAGCACCGTCACCCCCAGTGACATCCCACCAGCTCACCCAGTGAGCTGTCACAGAGATAATAGCGGCTTGTGGCCGTGCTTACTTGTCTATGTGTCGGTGTGGAGATGGTTCAGATGACTTTTTCGGCCACAGTGCAGACATACAGCCTTGAAATTTTGATGACACGTGGTGGCAGAGGCAGGGACGGCTTTTTGGCAAAGTAATGCATGCTCGGCTTTGGTATTGGGGGCAGCAAGGGCCATAACGTGGTGGAACCCATCTAGTGTCCACCAGCCGGGAAAGGCAAACATTTCCTAAGGCCAAAAGCCTGGCAATGCCGACATTCAGGCTTTTGGTTTGGGATGGTTTGGGTTAAAGTGTTTCTTCTGCTCTCAAACTGAGAAGCAGAAGGCTGATGACTGCTAGACAGGCCACTGTACGGCGGTGCAGGTAGTCAAACTGGCGGTAGGAGAAGGGGTAGGATGGTGTCTTCTGGTGGTGCTTGGTGGTACTCGGGCGACGGTGGAGGGCTGAAAGTGGAGGGCTGTCCCTGATCATGACTCCTGAGACACATGGGCAGCTGAGGAAACTTTGGTGGGTGGTGGAGGAGGAGGCGGAGACAGAGGGTGTTGTGACAGTGTTGGAGGCTGGTGTCGGTATGGACCTTTTTTGGCAAGTGTTGACTCCATTTAAACTCATGAAATTCGACTGCATGTAACGAGACATGTTGGTGGTGGTTAAACACTATGGTTCTGCCTTTCTACTTATGCGTTTACGGCAAGGCGGCATATGACATCGCTGGGTGAATAAGAGGCTTGCTTCAAAGAGGTCCAAGGCTGGAGAGGTCCTGGACCTTTTTGACGGCGATAAACGAGGAGCTGGGTTTCCGCTTGGACCGTGGCTGGCGGAATCATATCAGCAAGACTTCTGCGGACCGCCTCTCCCTTTATGACGGGGGTCCCGTTCTGGACACTACCCCCATGTCTTCCTCCTCGTCCAGTGATGAAGCGCTCAACAAGCAAATTCTGCTGAAAAAGACCACGTTGATCCGCAATATCGTCGTCATCTCATCTACACAGGTGGACTTGTCGTCCTGACATTCACTGCATCCAGGAGCTGGGGCTTCAAGCAAGAGGGACTGCAAGGCGTTGCCGACCGCACGGGATTTTTGCCGATTGACCGGTTCCTTCTCTCCTCTGATGGCATCAGTAACTGGGCGTCAGAGCAGAGAAATCATCCTCTTTGGCCTCTTTGATCTTTTTAACATGCTTCTGACCCAAACCGCATTTTGTCATCAAGAGGTCTTCAGAAAATGGATTATCCACAGTGGTGGGTACACGAGTTGACATTTGGGCTGCTTCATGTTGGACGGTGACTGATGATGCTATATGATGACATTTGTGGCCGTGACTGGGAAGGACGTGGAGGTAAGACTGACTGGATGCAGGTTACATTTACCACTGTAAGTAAGATTGGCGACGTCTGTTCATTATTGAGATTCACAGGGCCCTGACCCATCGTTGAACAGGCCTGACGGTCCTGGCAACTGACGATCCCCTGGCGATGCGTTGTTGTCGCCAGCTACTGGAAGGAGCACTTCTCTCGTACCTCTACCTCCATGTCTACCCCCCCTATTTGCTCGCTTACCACCTGAATTTCGCTCCATTTTCAGAAATATAAAAATTTGAGAAGGTATGGAAAATTTTGGAAAGTCTCTTATTAAAAGACGGACAAATCACAGCTATTCTTCACATCCCTCAAATCCATACAAAATTGCTGGATTTAAATTTAACTGCGAGGTGGCTTATCAAACCACAGCTGGGCATCGCCAAAGTGGAAAAAACATGTACTCTGAAGATGTATACTGTTAATAAAGGTTATTTTTTGGCACACTAGTTCAACCTGTGTGTGACTTCAAAGTTGTGGTTTCAAAATTAAACTGCAATGTCGATCTAATTCACAAAGCTTGACTGACCAAAAGGTGAAAAAAAACACCTGTCTGAAATGTATACGGATATGTAAAAGGTATTTTTTGGCACCTTATCAGTACACCTGTGGTGACTACAAAAATTGCTGTATTCAATTTAACTGCAAAGTAGATCTCATTTCAACTAAGCTTGACTGACCAAAAGTCCGAAAAAAAAGCTGTGAAATGTATACGGGATAATAAAAGGTATTTTTTGGCACCTGTGGATTCTCCTGTGGTGACTACTAAATTGCTATATTCAAATTTAACTGCAAAGTAGATCTACAATAAAGCTTGGACTGACCAAAGTGAAAATAAACTCCTGTCTGACATGTATACAGATATTAAAAGGTATTTTTGGCACCTTAGTATCACATGTGGTGACTACAAAAGTTGCTGGATTCAAATTTTAAATGCAAAGGTGGCTATATCACCCAGCTGCCTGCGCCAAAGTGAAAATAAAACAAACGTATCTGAAATGTATACTGATAATAAAAGTTATTTTTTGGGCACTATCAACCTGTGTGACTACAAGTTGCTGGATTAAAATTTACTGCAAAGTAGATCTATCAACTAAGCTTGACTGACCAAAGTGAAAAAAAAAAAAACCTGTCTTGATATGTATAGGTATATTAAAAGGTATTTTTGGCACCTATCAGTACACCTTGGTGACTACCAAAGTTGCTGGATTTCAAATTTAACTGCAGTGGCTTCTTTCAACACAGCTGCCAGCGCCAAAGTGGAAAAAAACACGTATACTGAATGTATACTGATAATGAAAGTATTTTTTTGGCATTCTATCAACCTGTGGTGACTACAAAATTTGCTGGATTCAAATTTAACTGCATAAGTAGATCTATCAACAAAGCTTGACTGTCAATTAGTGAAAAATACACCTGTCTGAAATGTATACGGATATTAAAGGTATTTTTGGCACTATCAGTTAAAACTGTGGTGACCTATCAAAATTGCTGTATTCAAATTTAAACTTGCAAAGTTAGATCTATCAACAAAGCTTAACTGACCAAAAGTGAAAAAACACCTGTTGAAATGTATTATGTGATACTAAAAAAAGGTATTTTTTGGCACCTGATCACTGTGGGTGAACTTACATGTTGCTGGATTAAAATTTAACTGCAAAGTTAGATATATCAACAAAGCTTGAATGACCAAAAAGTGAAAAAAAACACCTGTCTGAAATGTAACGGATATTAAAAGGTATTTTTGGCACTATCGAGTACACCTTGGTGGACTACAAAGTTGCTGGCATTCAAATTTAACTGCAAGTGGCTCTATCAACAGCTGCCTGCGCCAATGTGAAAAAAACACGTATCTGAAATGTATACTGATAATAAAAGGTATATTTTGGCACCTATCAACCTGTGGTGACTACAAAGTTGCTGGATTCAAATTTAACTGCAAAGTGATCTAATCAACAAAGCTTGACTGACAAAAGTTGAAAAAAACACCTGTCTGAAATGTATAGGGGGAAATTTATTTTTTAAAAGGTATTTTTGGCACCTATCAGTTACCCCTGTGGTTGACTACAAAGTTGCTGGATTCAATTTAACTGAAAGGTGGCTATATCAACACAGCTGCCTGCGCCCAAAGTGAAAAAAAAACACGTATCTGAAATGTATACTGATACATAAAAAGGTTATTTTTTTGGCACCTGTCAACTGTGATGTACAAAATTGCTTGTATTCAAATTTAAGTGCAAGGTGGCTATATCAACAAGCTGAGAATGGGGCAAAATGAAAAAGAACCCTATATGTAAATGTATACTGGAATAAAAGTGGAGTTTTGCACCTAACAAATAGACTGCAGTTACTAGAAAAGATCTGTATCCTAATATAAGGCAAGCAATGTCTAAACGAAGTTTTGGGGCTGTTTACAATATCCAGTATCCTTTATTAGAGCTTATCTGTGTTCGGCCCGCAGGGCGCCCCCCCTGCCTCCCCTCCATACTTATACAGCGGTAGATGCTCCTTTAATAATTCTCTGCCTAATAACATAAATCTGAAATCTCTGATCTACCCCCAACCCCAACTAACTCCTAAGGTTCACAGCCTAAATGTAGAGCTGTCTCTGTGAAAAAATTAAATTTTAATTTTTTTTTTTCGCTTTTTGGGGGGGGGAGCTGTTTGCTGAAGCTGTTTGGACAGAGGCAGAGCGCACAGTCCTACTGCTACGAAGGATGCTGACAGTCCCACTGTCATGAACAGGAAGGGGCTGTTCTATGTAAATCGAGGGTCAGGTGATTTTTCCAGCCATCGCAACCAGACACATCCAATCATGACGTCGCACACATCATCTCACCCTGCTCTTTCTGTAAGCTTGATTTGCTTGGCCCGCCCATAAATGACAGGAAGCGCCGAAAATGTGCGCGTATTAATGTTTATGCACAGATTTTGACCTAAATGATCGCGTGATCTAAAAAATCCGATCAACGTAAATACTGTGCCGATTTCAACTTTGTCGATAATAATCGCTCAACACTACTGTCAACTAATCAGGAATTCTGCAAAGGAAAAACAGGCAGAGCAGTCCGTAAACCTCACAGATGTGACCCAATAGAATGGAGAAACATTTTAAAAATGTTATGCTAAATTACAGATAAAATGGACAGGCATGGGGTACTAGGGTACTCCCAAAAGTTAAACTGGATGTTAGGACAGGATTTGCCCATGTGAAAGACTCCATTCACTAATCCAGATTTTGAGTTAAAAGGATCTAGGCACATTCTATAGGTGGACTACAAAGACCCATAAAGGACTGAGTGACCAGGGCTAGACCAGAATGGCGCAACAGAGACCCAAAAATTTGATACAGGTAGCAAAGTGGTTGGAATGAGACCTCGTAAATAAGCCTAAGAGGATATAAAGGGTGTGTAATGTAACAGGGTGTTATGTGTATCCTGTATTGCTGTGACAATGTGTGTATTGTGTATATACTATATTTCAATGACTAGATGGGAGCCTTATATGACCCCTTGTCTGCAAATGGAACGTGTATCCCTTGTCTGTGAATTAACACTGCCAGTAACACACAGTCATAAAACCAGCAAACACAGGCCCATTAACTCTGGACTCTTAATGACTTTATCAGGATTAGAGGTTACTGAGTGAGTCCTAGGACAAAAAAATAAAAAAGTGATTAGCTTCAAAAATAAAGACCCGGTCCTCCATCTTATCGTGACATCTCCATTTTATATTAAATGGGTTAATAACGGGACTCTCCTACTTAGATATGCATTATCCTTACCCTTAGTATAATATCTGTAACCAATCAGGTACAGAGTAATTACCATAGTTAACCAATGGGGGTTAGGAAATCTGAGCTGATCTGGCAGGTTATAAAGTACACTCTCAATGGAAAACCAGTGTTCACAGCGTGGGGTCAATCTGATTGAACTGCATTTCATTTTTCTTCCTTACCCCACAGGATAAAGAAGCATCTGCCCTTGTAAGTAAGTATTAGGTATTTTCTATGTTTTTACCTTTTTATTTTATAACTGTTGTATGTATGTCCTTTTAAAATAGAAGTTTTTCATAAATTTAGTCCTCGTTTCCTCCAAGAACCCATAACTTGGATAAACTGTTTTAACTCTTTGTCTGCTGGAGAGCAGAGTTTGGTTATAGCGTTTGAACCGTGCAAGTGCTGGTAAGTGGTGTTTGCGCATATCGGAGTCCTTCCCTCTGATTTCCACTTCTTTTGATTATTGAAGGAAGGCCGTAGCAGCGGATAAATTGGGGTGCCTGGACCGTGGTGGGGTGTGATTTATGCTCGATTTGCCACTTGAATGAGAGGTGAGTGCAAATAAGACTGAGTAGAAGTAAGTCAACTCTATTACAGTGTCCCCAATGTCACTTACTGGTAGGTGTGTTTATGACAGGGTTTGTCCAGACAGAGGTCACCTCCCTAAGGCTATGTTCACACGGCTGATTTGGGGACGGATTTCAGTCCGTATTGCGCGCCATACTGCGTCATTACGGTAATTCACAGTTCTCATAGAGAACTATGGATTCCGTCTCCTCTCCTCGCTCGCGAAATCCGGCGAGCGGGGAGAAAGTGACATTCACATTATTCCGGCGAGATCTGCGCCGTGGATAATGATAGACTATGGGGCCGGCGAGCTTCCGGCCCCCCCGCTCCTGCCCAGCCCCCGTCCACATGGCGTAATTGCGGGGCGAAATCCGTCCCGCAATTTCGCCGAGAATAAGCCGTGTGAACCATGCCTAAGACTGTTTTTCAGACGGTGCCAGACCATAGTACAGACCATTCAAGACCTGGCCCGTCCAAGTATCTGGCCCAGCTCAGGACATTCCTAATATACTGTAGATCCTGGATATGCTCAGTCTCTCTGCTCATGCAGCCTCTGTACCAGTGCTTGACTTTGTAATCATTTGCACTGACAGAAGAGGCACTTGACAATTTTTAGACTTTGAAATTTCCTCTCATCTGTGCCTGCTTTGGGCACACTTGACTTTGACAAGCTATTCTCACTCTACTGCACTGAAATAGCTAGCCATGCCATGGCAGTCCTTACACAGTTATATGGCACACAGCAGAGACCAATATACACACACTGTATTCATGACATTCTCTCTTCAGTGCAGCTATGCCTCCAGTGTGCATTATTAATGCCCCAAATGTCACACTGACCCGCTGTAACCCCTGAACCCTAATATATCTGAACCTAGATCCAAAGGGGGAAAAGTAGAGAAAAGAAATTGAAGAGAAACTGTCACATAGATTAATTCCCCCCTTGCTGAGTACAGCACAAGCTAGTGACAGACATGATGTTTCCAGTGCTGGGTCCCTTATTCTGTAAGATGCTGTAGTTTTAGAGTACTTAGTGCTCAAATCTGCAGTTTTCAGCCAGAAAAGAATCATAAAAAGTCGGTTTTTTTCATACCCCGCCGATCTGAGACTAGCCCCGCCCACATCACAACTGATTATCCTATTACTTTGAATAGGTTATGTGATTAACTGCCAGGTGGGCAGGGCTAGCATTTGGTGGGCGGGGCAGGCACCTGCTCATGAATAAGATTTGAGCTTTAAATGCTCTAAAACTACAGAATCTTATAGAATAATGGACACAGTGATAGAAACAGCATGTATATCACTAGCTTGTGCTGTTCTCAGCAAGGGGGGCATAATCTATGCGACAGATTCCCTTTAAGATCGTCGAAGAAGAACATGATTGTATGGCCTTAATGGCACAAGAAACAACAAGATATGCCCATGTGAAAGACTCCCCAATCACAAATCCAGATTTTGAGTTTTTTTGTTGAAGGATTTAGGCATCAGGAGCAGGGTAGGTACCACACTGGCTAGGCAATGGTCACGCAATATGAGGTCATTAAAACCAAACCACTCCCACCCAACCTGTCTGTGCAAGAGACAGAATTGAGAAAATATATATACATATACACACATACTTGAAGCCAGAAGTTTACATACACTATATAAAAGGACACATATTCCTTTTTTATCTTAACATATGACATGAAATCAGAATAAACCTTACCAGTTTTAGGTTAATTAGGATTACCAAAATTATGTATATCTCCCAAATGCCAGAATTATGAGAGAGAAAGAATTTTTGAGGCATTTTAAGGCTTCTGTGTGTATCATCATGGTGAAGTCTAAAGAAATCAGTCAATATATCAGTAAGAGAATTGTGGACTTGCATAAGTCTGGATCATCATTGGATGCAATTTCCAGATAACTGAAGGTGCCTCTTTAATCTGTACAAACAATTAAGCGCAAGTTCAAACAAGATGGGAATGTCCAACCATCACACTGCTCAAGAAGTAGACTGATTCTGTCTCAGAGATGAACGGGCTTTGGTCCGACATGTGCATATCAACCCAAGAACAAAAGCAAAAGACCTTGTGAAGATGCTGACAGAAGCTGAGAAGATTGTGTCTTTATGCACAGTGAATCGAGAACTGTAACAACATGGGCTGCAGGGCCATGTAAAACAACGCATGTAATCTACATGATTAGTTGCATCTGTGGACAAAAATACATAGGAAAGACTGTTCGTCTGTTACGGAGAAGAATTGGCGAACACTAGGGTGACATTAAATATGAACGTGACACATCAGCAGCTCATTATGTATGAGCTCATCATGGCGGAGATGCAGACTGTCTAAGATGGATTGGTATAGGCAGAATACAACCATCCATACAAGGGGCAATATCATCTTAAAATTACTGCAGAAGGAATCCGTTTGGATTTTTACCTTAAAAACTCAGGCTCCAATAGGTCTTAATGAGCAATTGGATTATGGCTGCTTTATCTAAGAATCATCATATAAAATACCAGCCATTGTTTATATTGAAAATCAATGAGTTGAATTACTCAAGTATGATATGAGTGTGATATAAGCGTTGGATTTTATGCACAATGGCGAATTTGGTCTAAAAATAACTTCCTTATCTTCTTAAGGACTGTGATTCCAGTTCTTCTCTGCCAATAAATACCATTTTTGTGAATTTGAATAGCATGCAGGTACATTTAAATAGCATGCTATTATAGCAGCAGGGAACATTGTACGGTTTTGCATGCTGCACGCATGCTCAGAGGTGTCTAAGGACGTGTTACCGGCTTCTGCTGCAGTAGTGGATGCACTATGATGATGCGGACCTCGGGGGGACACTCACGTTTATCAGCGTCTCTTGCATTTGGTAGCATTATCTGCCCTTTCCTGGATCTGATACAGGACATTTTTGTACCCATTTTGAGACCAGACATCATTTTGGATTACAGGTAAAGTCATAGTAATTATTGTATTCAGTTTTTGGTCACGCATAACCTAAACTTATTTTTCAAACCACAGGGGCATTCCCAATTGGCTCCAGTCTTTTTTCCAGGAGAGGGTAAGTCATCTCCCAGACACTGGGGGACAATGTCTCCCCTCCAGGATACATGGTTTATATCTGCTTCAAAGAAGTAGGTATCTGCTTACATACACATGTATACATGTGTACAATTAAAAATATATGTATTCATGATGTCTGAGTGGGTTACTTCATATATGCTATTTAGCATTCTGTCACTCTATCATTTGTGATTGAAGCTTTATATATGCTATTAGAGATGAGCGAATTTCTCAAAAATTTTATTTTGCCGATTCGCAGAATTTTTCCCAAAAATTAGTTTCGACCCAAATGTATTTGCGACGAATCCCATTAAAAAACAGCTATTTCCTGGCTGCAGAGAGCCTGTAGGGTATTGTAGAACATTGAGCCATGCTGAAATATGCATAGAGAGCGTGGTTTGGTATTGAAACCGGACGGGGGGAGGTGTATGTCTCCATGTAAAGTCCTGTCTGAAGCCAACACTGCGGGAAGATATAGGTACAGGTAATGAACAGGTGGAATCATTATGGGTAAATATACATGGGGGTAACAATAACAATATAATACTAATAGGGGTCTGCTATAGGCCCCCAAATATAACAGAACACATGGAAATAGATGATGTGGCTAATCAGTATGAGGTTATTATTATGGCCAACTTTAACTATCCAGACATCAATTGGGAATCTGAAACCTGTAACTCTCATAAAGGAAACAGGTTTTTGTCAATAACTAATGATAATTACCTTTGCCAAATGGTGCAAGAACCGACTAGAGGAAAGGCCCTAGACTTAATATTGACTAATAGATCTGACAGAGTAACAAAGGTTCAGGTTGAGGGGCATCTAGGAAAAGGTGACCATAATATAGAACATTTCCGTTTATCCTTCAATAGAGTTTTTTGTCAAGGAGCCACAAAAACACTGAATTTTAGGAAGGCTAATTTTATTCTGCTTAGGGAGGCCCTAAGCCGTATTGAATGGGACAATGGGCGACAAGTATGAATCTCGCCACGTCGGGGCGCACCTTTCCGCCGGTTTTCCGGTGACATCTGCGCCTGATTTATGTCGGCGCCGGGGCGCGCTCATACATTCCATGTAAAGTCCGCCGCGCCTCACCAGTGTTTGAGGCGCAGTGCGGGACTTAAGCGCAGTGCGGCGCTGCGCTTATGATTCGCCGCCGGAGGTAGCGCGGTCATACATGCGGGCAAAAGTCCGCTGCGCCTCGCCAGTGTGTGGGGCGCAGTTCGGGGACTGAGGCGCAGTGCGGCGCTGGGCCTAAGATTCGCCGTCCGAGGAGGTGCGCTCATACATGCGGGGAAAAGTTCCCTGCGCCTCGCCAGTGTGTGGTGAACAGTGCGGGGACATGGGCGCAGTGCGGGACTTAGGCGCAGAAGAGACAGCGCCGAAAATCTGTTCCGCTTGAAAAAAGCGAGAAATCATTCCACATGTCGGTGCGGAGTATGAATCAAAAATCGCCTTTATAAAGGCAGAAAACATTCTCAGACAAAGAGCTCAAACCTCAAAAAAAAAAAAATACATAAAACAAAATCACTTTCCAATATCCTAATTCAAGAATTAGGATATTGGAAATTGCCGGAAAATACAGTAAGTCAAATTCTGAAAGTTATTCTCATTGGTCGGCAGAAACCAGCAAATCAGAATAGGAGCGACAGTGACCCATTATAAGCTATGGAGAAATATTGACCAATCAGAATCAAAGGCGGGACAGTAAAAATGCAGAAAAGAGCTGATTGGTTGAGCTAGCGGGGGCTTGGCTATCCCAGCCAATCAGAGTGCGAGCTACTTCTCCCATTGTAGACTATGGAGAGATCGGCGCAATGCAATCTCAGCTCTCAGCGCCATGCGGCATAGAGTATGATAAAAAATAACATTTTTATTAGTTGTAAAATATTCTCTGAAAAAGAGCTCAAACATTCTATAAACATAAATCAATTCTATCCCGAACAACGCGTTTGTCGCCGAGACCGGCGCTACATCGGGAATTGCAATAGAAAGAATTGCCGGGAAATACAGTAATTCAAAATCGGTACGCTATTCTGATTGGTCGGCATAAACCAGCCAATCAGAATAGGAGCGACAAAGACCCATTATAAGCTATGGAGGAGAATTGACCAATCAGAATAGGAGCGACAAAGACCCATTATAAGCTATGGAGGAGAATTGACCAATCAGAATAGGAGCGACAAAGACCCATTATATCATATGGAGAAGTTTAAACCAATCAAAATCAAAGGCGGGACAGTTCAAAATACAGTGAAAAGGCAGAAAAGAGCTAAATTGGTTTGACCCTAGGGGGGGCCCTTGGCTATTTCGGCCAATCAAGCGCGAGCTACTTCTCCCATTGTAGTCTATGGAGAGATGGGCGCCATGCAATCTCGGCTCTCAGCGCCGTGCGGCATGGAGTATGAATAAAAAAATCATTTTTATTAAGTGTAAATCATTATCAGATAAAGCGCTGAAATCTTCTATAAAAATAAAGCAGTTAAATCCCTAGCAACGCGTTTGTCGCCGAGACCGGTGCTACATAAGGGAAATTTGGGCAATAGAGAGAATTGCCGGGAAAAATACGTAATTAAAAAATGTTTAAGCTATTCTGATTGGTCGGCATAAACCAGCCAATCAGAATAGGAGCGACAGGGGCCCATTCTTACCTATGGAGGAGAATTGACCAATCAGAATAGGAGCGACAGGGACCCATTGAAACCCCTATGGAGAAATATTACAAATCATATCAAAGGCTTGACAGTTCAAAATACAGAAAAAAAGGCAGAAAAGAGCTGATTGGTTGAAGCGGCGGGGGCTCGTCCAGCTTAGCCAATCAGAGCGCGAGCTACTTTCTCATAGAGTTCTATGGGAAAAGAAATGCAGAGCGAGCTCTGTTTGTTAATTGGCTAATTAAAAGAGCGCGGTTATTTGGACCAATTGGGAGAGCGAGCGACGCTCCTATGATTTTTTCTAATGCAATCTGAAATAAAACTGGACATGGCCAAATCAAATGATAAACTGCCGAAGTTGTCCCGATGTGTATATAAAATTAACAATAATATGGGGGTAAATAAAAAAAAATATTAATTCAATAAAATCAGGTTTATTTCTTTATTTTCGTTAGCCAAGGATCAATAGTATGGGTGTAACGAAAATAAAGAAATAAACAGGATTTTATTGATTTAATATATATGTTAATCTCTATAATGATATATATACACATACAGGGCTCCCCTATATCATTTCTCATCCCCCAGAATATATGCATTGTATCACGTATGTTGGAAGTGCTTGGTGTGACTTCCCAAGGATGGGACACTATATAGGGGAGCTTTTGTGTTTATGAATAAAATTATAGATGTTCACACATATATTTTCATATCTTTACATATGTGTAAAAATTTTAAATAAAAAAAAACAAAACACTACTGATGGGACTTGAACTCCCAACCTCTGTCTTGTAGAGCTGATCAACCAAAGCACTACTCTATACAAGCAGCTAATGCAGACACAGTGTTGAATCCTTATGTTATACAATACAGGAGATGACATCAAAAGGGAGGCGGGCTTGCATTCGATCTGGGGAACAAAAACGCCTTCTTTTCCAAGTAGCAGCTTAAGGACGGGATCGTGAGGAGGTGAATCAACCTCTTGGCAAAAGCCCCTTAAACAGCCAGTTAATTGCCCAGAACATTGACCCTAAAGCTGGGAGATGTACATAGAGCCAGCAGACTTTGGTTTCACTATCGTTTTTAAACAGCTCAGAGGGAGTAAACACAGAGTGGCAAGCAGCCAATCACAGAGCAGGGGCGGGGCCCTTTGGCGTTTCCTGTCAGGGGCGTACCCCAACGGGCTGAATGAAATGTCAGCCAGCCAATCACAGGCAGGGGGCTGCCCTAGGTGCCAGAATCGACCCAGGGCGTTCTGACCCAGCCAACAGCAAAATAAAAGACATTTTTACAGAGATGCTTTTATCTGCTAAACCAAGTGACAGAGGAAAAGCAACCCAATTACAAAAGTGCTTATTTTTACTGTCCCCATAATCTGAGACATGATCTTTGTAACGATAAAACCCCTTTAATTACAATTTTTTCTCTTGTTGTGTAGAGTAAAAAACACGCCATAGAAACACGCTACAAAGCTAGTAGTTTGTGGTTATAGTTAGTTTGTAAGGCCGAAAAAAGACGAGACGTCCATCCAGTTCAGCCTGTTGTGCTAAGGTGTTGATCAAGAGGAAGGCAAAAAACCCCAATGAGGTAGAAGCCAATTATCCTCATTTTAGGGAAAAAATTCCTTCCCGACTCCAATCCTTGGCAATCGGAAAAATCCCTGATCATGACCCCTCTCCGGGAATCCTAGACACTATAATTTTTTATATTATTATGCTCCAAAAATGAAATCCAAACCCTTTTTGAACTCTGTTAGTGAATTCACCATGACAAGTTCCTTTTGGCAGAGAGTTCCACATCTCACTACTCTTACAGTAAAGAATCCCTTTCTATGTTTATGTAGAAACTTTCAATTCCTCAAGACGTAAGGATGCCCCCTTGTTCTAGCTACAGTCCTGGGTATAAATAAATCTTGGGGAGAGATCTCTATTTTTGACCTTTGATTTATTTAAACATATTATTATGTCCCCCCAAAGCCGTCTTTCTCTAAACTAAATAAACCCCAATCTTGCTAATCTTCTGGGTACTGTAGTTTCCACCCATTCCTTTTATTATTTTTTTTTGCCCGCCTTTGTACCTGTTCAAGCTCTACTATTTTCTTTCCTGTGCACTGGTGCCCAAAACTGTACACAATATTCCATGTGTTTGGGCTAAAAAAGTGACTTGTATAATGGGAGAATAATGTTCTCATCGTGTGCCTCTATGCCCCTTCTAATGCACCCCATGATCCTATTAGCCTTGGCAGCTGCTGTCTGACACGGCTGCTACAATTAAGTTTACTGTCCCCAGGATTTTCCCCAAATAATTCTCCATGTCCTTTAACCCGCCTTTTTCCATTTAACATGTAGTCATGTAATAGATTTTTCCTCCCCATGTGCATAACCTTGCATTTATCTGTGTTAAACTTCATCTGCCATTTCCCTGCCCCGCCTCCAACTTAACCAGAAACCCTTTGTAATAACACATTATCCTCTATTGTGTTTATCACTTTACAGAGCTTTGTATCGTCTGCAAAGATCGATATTCTACTGTGTAATCCATGTGTAAAAATCGTTAATGAAAATGTTGAAGAGGATAGGGCCTTATACTAACCCTTGTGGTACCCCACTAGTAACAGCAATCCAGTCAGAGTGCGCACCGTTAATTAATACCCTTTGTTTTCTATCGGTGAGCCAGTTGCTTACCCACTTGCACACGTTTTCCCCCAGTCCAAGCATTTTCATTTTACTTACCAACCTTTTATGTGGGACCGTATCAAAAAGCTTTAGAAAAATCTAGATATAAAGACATCCAGTGCCTCACCCCGATCCAGTCTAGCACTGACTTCCCCATAAGAACTGATGAATTATCTGAAAGGACCGATCCTCATAAAACAATGCTGGAACAGCGTTATAAATTTATTTTCAGTGAGATACTCCAGGATAGCATCTCTGAGAAAACCTTCAAACATTTTACCTACAACAGAGGTCAAACTTACCGCCTATAGTTTCCTGGATCACTTTTTGACCCCTTTTTGAATAATTGGCACCACATTTCTATGCGCCAATCCTTTGGGACATACCCCGTTATTAGACGTCCATAAATATTAAGAATAGGGGCCTATCTATGACATCCCCTTAACTCCTTTTTGGACACTGGGGTTTTATGCCATCTGACCTGGGGATTTGTCTATTTTAATCTTCTTAAGACGGAGCTGCACTTCTTCTTGGGTAAAACAAGAAACTTTTAAGTTGGGGTTACCTCATCCCTCTGTTCAACAGGAAGCTCATCCCCTCGGTAAATACAGTGGGAGAAAAAAGTGTTTAATAGGTTTTTCTTTTTTCTCATCGCCCCCTTACTGTTTCTCCCTCAGTATTTTTCAGAGGGCCAACATTTTCTGTTTTAATCTTTTTACTATTTTTAAAAAGTTAAAAAAAATATTTTGGGTTAGTTTTACTTTCTATGGCGATACGTCTTTCCGTCTCCAGCTTTGCTTCCTTTATCTTTATTTTTACACACTTTATTTTTTTCCCTATAGCTTCTTTAGTGCCTCTTCACTACCCACCTGTTTTTTGTAGGTGAAACGCTTTCTTTTTGTTTTTTATTGCCTCTTTTCCATCCCTGTTGATCCACATTGGGTTTCTCCTGTTTCTAATTATTTTATTACCATAAGGTATGTACCTCTCATAGTGGTAGCCTAGGATGTTTTTAAAAATATCCCATTTATTATTAGTTCTGCCATATTAAACACATTGTCCCAGTCAATAAAGGTTTAGGGCCTCCCTAAGCAGAATAAAATTAGCCTACGTAAAATTCAGTGTTTTTGTAGCTCCTTGACAAAAAACTCTATTGAAGGATAAACGGAAATTTATTATATTATGGTCACTATTTCCCAGTGCCCCTCAACCTGAACCTTTGTTTTCTCTGTCCAGGTCTATTAGTCAATATTAAATCTAGAAGGGCCGTTCCTCGAGTCGGTTCATGCACCATTTGGCAAAGGGAATTATCATTATTTATTTACAAAAACCTGTTCCTTTGTGAGAGTACAGGTTTCAGATTCCCAATTGATGTCTGGGTAGTTAAAGTCGCCCATAATAAACCTCATTCTGATTAGCCGCCTCATCTATTTGCCTAGGATACATCTTCTATGGGTTTTTGTTATACTTGGGGCCTATAGCAGACCCCTATTAGTATTATATTGTTATTGTTACCCCCATGTATATTTACCCATAATGATTCCACTTGTTCATTACCTGTACCTATATCTTCCCGCAGTGTTGTTTGGCGCAATTTACATCCAGGGGTTAATTAAGCGTTGTTTTGCTGCTGTGGTGACTCAAAGAAACCGTCTTGTTCACCGCCAAAAAAGAAATTTTTCCTTTAGCATAATTCACAAGCGAAGGTTAAATACAATTTTTTCTCTTGTTGTGTAGCGTAAAAAACACGCCATTATAACACGCTACAAAGCTAGTAGTTTGTGGTTGCTCAATTGTTTGGCGCAATTTACATCCAGGGGTTAATTAAGCGTTGTTTTGCTGCTGTGGTGACTCAAAGAAACCGTCTTTTTCACCGCCAAAAAATACATTTTTCCTGTAGCATAATTCACAAGCGAAGGTTAATTACATTTTTTTTCTCCTGTTGTGTAGCGTAAAAAACACGCCATTGTAACACGCTACAAAGCTAGTAGTTTGTGGCTGCTCAATTCTTTTACATCCAAGGGTTAACTAAGTATTTTTCTGCAGTTGTACTCAGTAAAAGAAATTCTGTAGCATAATTCATATCCGAAGGTTAATGAAGCCTGTTTGTGCTTTTACATTCAGTAAAATACACAGAGTTTTTAAACGGCACATACAAGACCATTTTTCCTGGGCATTTGTGGAGCGCAGTTTATGTTAAAGGGGTTACCCAAGCTTGTTACTGGGTTCATTTGGAGTCAATACAGGGTGTGTATTTACCCATATACAGATATCTTCATCAAACAGTGTCTGTAAAATTTTAGAACAAACAGTATGTCAACAGAGAGGTGGCAGGCTTTTCACCTGCGAGTGGCAGGGGCACAAACATTCCGGGAGCAGGCCCGGGTCGCAGCAGAGAAAGGGGGATGTCGCAGCAGGGGTCACTCGGTGAGGCCACAACTCCCCCGCTGTCATCTAGCGGCCGTGTGTTGTTCAGCAACCCAATGGTTCTTGATTGGTTGACTAGGTCATCCACTTCCTCCCAGATGACATCTGACAACCCCCGCCAAGAGTCGGTGGGAACGTCAGACACAACCATTAGTTGGGAAAGGCCCGGAAATGGGTCACGGGCTCTCACCGTCCTCAACCCGCCTCTGTTTCCCCTCCGGTTCCCACAGCCAGAGATCTACTATGTTGGTCTGGGCTCAGCGCCACTATATAGCAGGATGAACAATTTGAGGAGGGCAGTCAGCAGCTACTTGGCAGCGAAGAAATGGGGCCAATATCCCCTGCTTCTTGCAGTAGGCGGCAAAGTATAGTGGAGTGGAGAGTGGCATGGGAGGTCATGTTGTGAGGGGTCAGCCTCGGCATACCAAGACCGGTGGTGAGACAGCATTGACGATGAAACACCAAATTGATGAAGTTGAAGCCGACCGCACTTGGGAGCCGGGTGAAGCAAGGCTTCATCATCGTCAGGAAAGAGGCGTCACTTGCGCGTCAGGCAGCGGTGCAGCCACAAGTGGGGTTTTGGACCGTGATCAGCAGGGGAGCAGCATGTGAGTCGGGGGCAAAGGGGCCCCCGGGTAAAAAAAACCCCGCTTTGCAGGTCCAAGACTTTTTGGGGAAAAGGGCTCCCCGAGGCACGGCGGGAGTAGTCAATCATGCGGAGGTGCGTAAATTCAGCTACTCCCGGGGGTTGTGGCAGTTTTTTGCTAAGCACCGGAGGAGCCGAATATGGGTATTATTTGAAAAAAAAAAAAAAAAAACGTGGGCAGAAAGAGAAGCGTGGGCCCGGGAGGGTAACGTTGGGACCACGGCCCTCGTCAAAAACATCACGTCAACCAACCCCCTTTTGGCCTTGGGGGAAACCGGTTGGGTCAGATGTGGGGGGTCCGTCCTGCCGCCACAAACAGCACAGGGCCAGTGGGACTCATGGGCCTTTTCAAACCCCGTTTTAAACTCCCAAACCCCCAGAAGGGAGTTTGGGTTTTTCTTTGACATCATCTCCCTCCAATTCTCCTTTTTTTCCCCGCTACTCATTCGCTAGCAGTCGTTCAGCGAGGGGAAATTTTCAAAGGGGACAAATATCATCCACTATCCCTAAATTTCAGGGAACTGAAACCCTGCTCCCCGTCCAAGTTGTTGGTACTTTCAGTCCCCCCCCTTTCCCAAATTTTTTGGGCCTGCCCCACCCCTTTTATAAAAATAATGGGCCGGCTGACCGAGTGGAGATTCCCAACCCTAAATTTTTTTTCCAAAAAGCAGTAAACCCCACTTTTTATAAAAATGTAGAACCCAAAATGGCCTTTCCCTTTTAGCCTTTTTCGGGTTTTTCCCAAGGGCAAAAAAAAAAAAAAAAAAAAAAAAAGCGCTGGGCGGCTGGACTGTAACCCACGGTCAGGGGCCCTACATGTTTCCTTTTTGGCCCACTGGGGGGAATTGCTTTCATCCCCCGGGGGACATCAACAACTTTGGGCAGGGGACGCCGCCTTTTTTCCCCCCACGTTTCATACTGCTGGGTTTTTTCCCCCAATGTCCCCCTCCTCCTCCTCCCCCACACCACCACCATCTCACCTCCACCAAATACTGCTCCATCAAACCCCCATTGTAGGGCAAAAGCGGTGTCACCCAGTTCAAAAACCCGGTTGCCCCGGGAAACAAGCCACAAGGGAAGGGAAATGCTCCGCTTTATGCAGCAAGAAATCGATTTGTGGGCCCTTTTTTCCGCCCAACTGCAAATCGGGAACCATGGGGGACGGGGGCAATAGGGGAAAAATGGTGTCCCCGCTGCACGAGGAAAGGGATGGTCCATTTCGCCCTGCAAAGCGCATGTGTTCAATCTGGTTGTTTAAAAGGTTTTCCTGAAAATCTTCCCCAGATCTTCCCAAAAATTCCGAAAGGGGCCCGGAAAATGTGCAAACACTTTATCCAATCCTACAAAGCCAGGAACACCCCCTTTAGATTCAGTGGGAGAAAAGGGCCCCCCAACACACTATGATATCCTGTTTCCACCCGTTGGAATTTCAGCCCGCACATGTTGGACCGACTGTATGAAAAAGAGAAAGGCCATTAACGATTTTTTGATGATCCAGGCCCGGGCAGGAAAAAATTAAAAATTCCCCCTTTGTAACTTTGAAGTCACCCAATGGCAGTCATGCGTTTACCCCCTGCGTTTGTTTTAAAAGGCCATTCCAGGAGCCAACGTTTTTTGTCAGTCGCCAGGGGCTACGGGATGAATAACGTCATTCCCCCCTGCTTCATTCCTGGAACAGATGCTGAAAAAAACGGGCCGGGCAGAGGGCGGAACTTGGGCGACTACATCTCGCGGCCCCAAAATCCCCGGGGGGGACTGAAATGGAGGGGGTGAGGAGGGCATTGGAGCAAAGCATTGGTTTTGGTGAAATGAGGGTTTTTTACCCCGGGGACAAGAGAGGGGGAGCAAGGCAGCTGGAAGGATAGGGTTTTAAAATGAGGAAGACGAGACAGATGACCCGCAAGCACCCCTGGGATATACAGTGGGGGATGGAGGGAGGGGGCCCCCCGGAGTCACTTTTGCAGAGGGGCCCCCAGCTTCTAATTTTTCCCGGCTAGGGGACAGCCCCAAAAGTCCCCATTTCCGGGAAAGGGATGAAAAACTGGGTCTCCAAACCCCAAAGACCCTCGCTTTTCCGGGTTTCCAAAAAGGGGGCTTTTTTTCCCACTGCTTTAGAGGAGGAAAAAACTCAAATTTCTATAAGAAATCCTCCCCTTTGTCATTGGGCCCCTGCCCCAAGTGCGGCATCGTCCCTCCTCTACAGGGCCCGACCCGGGGGTTTTCCTTTACGCTCACGTACTAAATACCAGTGGCTGCTGGGGAAGGTGGGGGGTTTGGGGCTATAAAACCAAAACTTTTAAACACAGCAAAACCAAGTCTGGGGTCACTTAATGACAGCTTCCTTCACCCACCATTTAGGAGGGGATTGCCAGCCCCAGCACAAGCAGGACCCCCGGGGGCAGTCCCCCGAAACAACACGTGGTGGCCTTTCTTTGGGCACACTCTGCCACCCCAGGGTTTTGAAATTGGGTGGCCAAATGGGAACCAAACTGGATGTGGCCGCAACTTTTTCCGATTTTTCAGTGGAGAAAACTGTCCGCCCGGCCCAAATTGGGCCCTCAGAGCGGGGGTTCAGGGCCGGGATGGGCCATTTGAAAACCCCCAAGGGGGAAAAACCCCTTTTTCCACGGGGAAAAAGTGGGCCCACTGACCTTTTGGGCCCAAAAATTTAACAGGCGTTGGGTTTACCAGGATTTTTCCCCACCCAAGCCCTTAGGCGCAGTCGGCGTTTCAAACTACCTCCTCACCAATATTCTGAAAGCCCCCCCCCCCCCCCCACCCCCCCCGCCCCCGAAGCCCACAACAATTTTCTGACATTTCTCCAATCTGCCACACACCAAACTTTTCCCGGGGCTGGGATTGCCACCCCCCTCAACACCCTGGGCATTGGGGCCTCTATGACCTCATCTGCTTTTTGCTGTTGCTGGTGCTGTGACCCTTTCCCCCACGTGTCATTTTTTGCCACTTCCCTGACCCCAGCTGCTGCTGCGTTTTTTGCTGGGGGCGGGCACCTACACACTTTGTCATTGTGCCACTCTTTTGTCCTTTGCTGTTGCTTCCCCGGGCGCCGTCACCTTTCCCCTCTCTTCATTGTACCACTTTTGGGGGCCTAAATACTTTTTTGGGGCCCCCTCCAGAATGGTTCTTTGTTGGGGCCCCCCCCCCCCTGCCTGACCCCCATGCTGCTCGTGCTGCTGTTTCCCTGACCTCCACCTGTGTCATTGTGCCCCTCTGTGGGGCCTATTACTGTTTTTCCCCCTCCAGAAGTCATTTTCCAAATGTTAACCCCATCCCGCTTTCTGCGCCGTAACCTCCACAATGTGTCAAAGGGGCCCCCTCGTGGCCCTACTTTTTTTTTGTTTTTTTCCACCCTTTCCCGAATGTCAATTTTGCCTTGCCTGGCTCATCTGCCGCGTCGTGCCTACCACTGTTCAATTGTTTCCACTCCCGTTGGGCCTTTTCCGGTTTTTTCCACCTCCAAATGTGATTGTGCCCCCCGTCCCCACCTCTTTCTGCTGCCCCCCGTCACCTCCACCTCTGTCATTGTGCCCTCTGTTTGGGCCCACTCCATTTTTGCCACCTCCCAAAAAAGCCCTTGTGCCCCTCTCTGACCTCATCTGCTGCCACCGTCACCTCCCTCCCCCCTGAATTTTTCCCCCTGTGGCCTACTACTGTTTTTCCACCTCCAGAATGTCATTTTTGCCACTGTCTGACCCCCATGCTGCAGCTGCCAAAACCCACACACTGTGTCCCTTTGCCACGTCTGACCCTCATCGCCCGCTGTGGCCCGCGCCATGACAACCACAAATCTGTCATTTTTCCCCAGTTCCCCGACCTCAAGCTTTCTCCTTTTGGGGTTTGGGTGCGTTTTGGACGAAAAACACTGGTCATTGTGCCACTCGTTTAAATAAATCCTTTTTTCCACCTCCAGAATGTCATTGGGCCCCTGCCCACCCCAGCTTTCGCGGGGGCTGCTCCCCGACCCACACACTGTTTCCCCTTTGTGCCACTCCCGTTTGGGCCCACTCCTGTTTTTTTTCCACCTCCAGAATGTCATTGTGGGCCCCTCTCTGAATCATGCTGCTGTGCTGCCGTTTTGTCCCCCTTTCCCCCCCTCTGTCCCCTTATGTTGCCCCCTAGCTCTCAACTTTTTTTTTTTTCCAGCTGTCGCTGTCAGGGTTTTTTCAGGCTACATTCCCCCCTTCAGTTTTTTGGTCAGTTTTGCCCTCTTAAGTGCCCAGGGAATTTTATAGTGAAGCGATTCTAAGAGCGGCGGCAGTCATGTGCGTGTCATACTAAAACACAACATTGTATGAAGACCAAACCAAGCTCCCTCTGCATATTTAAGAATGGCACAACGTTCTACAGCACCCTGCAGGCTCTGTGCAGCCTGGAAAAGGCGTTATTTAACGCGATTCGTGCCGAAGTAATTCGGGACAAAGTAATTTTTGTCGGAAAATTCGCCGAAGTGACCAAACCAAATTTTTGAGAAATTTGTCCATCTCTAAGGATAATGTGTTATTACAAAGGGATCTGGATAAGTTGGAGGCCTGGGCAGGGAAATGGCAGATGAGTTTTAACACAGATAAATGCAAGGTTATGCACATGGGGAGGAAAAATCCATTACATGACTACATGTTAAATGGAAAAAGGCTGGGTAAAAGTGTCATGGAGAAGGACTTGGGAATCCTGATGGACAGTAAACTTAATTGTAGCAGCCAGTGTCAGACAGCAGCTGCCAAGGCAAATAGGATCATGGGGTGCATTAAAAGGGGCATAGAGGCACATGATGAGAACATTATTCTCCCATTATACAAGTCACTGGTTAGACCACACATGGAATATTGTGTACAGTTTTGGGCACCAGTGCACAGGAAAGACATAGTAGAGCTTAAACAGGTACAAAGGCGGCCAACAAAAATAATAAAAGGACTGGGTGGACTACAATACCCAGAAAGATTAGCAAGATTGGGGTTATTTAGTTTAGAGAAAAGACGGCTTAGGGGGGACATAATAAATATGTTTAAATAAATCAAAGGTCAATCTAGAGATCTCTTCCAAGATTTAATTATACCCAGGACAGTATCTAGAACAAGGGGGCATCCTCTACGTCTTGAGGAACGAAAGTTTCTACATAAAAATAGAAAGGGATTCTTTACTGTAAGAGCAGTGAGACTGTGGAACTCTCTGCCAGAGGAACTTTGTCATGGGGAATTCACTAACAGAGTTCAAAAAGGGTTTGGATGCATTTCTGGAGCGTAATAATATAACAAGTTATAGTGTCTAGGATTCTGGAGAGGGGTCATTGATCCAGGGATTTTTCCGATTGCCAGATTGGAGTCAGGAAGGAATTTTTCCCTAAAATGAGGATAATTGGCTTCTACCTCATTGGGGTTTTTTGCCTTCCTCTGGATCAACACCTTAGCACAACAGGCTTAACTGGATGGACGTCTCGTCTTTTTTCAGCCTTACAAACTATGAAACTATGAAACAATGCTGTGTTTTAGTATAACACACAATTGACAAGCGTCGCTCTTAGAATCACTTCACACTTCACTTATCTGGGCAGTTACTGGGTCAAAACTGACCAAATAAGTGAAGTGGGAAAGCAGCCTGACAGGGTAATGTCAGCGCCAGCTAGAAAGAACCGAGCTGAGGGCCAAGACACTCTAGCGTCAAAGAGTGCACTCCTTTTACACCATCATCAGATGATTCCACAGATTATGACAGAACCTGTTATGTTTAATTCTGATACATGTAGAGCCCCCCCTCCCCCGAAAGAGTGGAGAGGCTGTCGGCAGTAATTTTGCATTGACGTCACTAATTACTTTGCCCCTCCTTTGATCCGTCAGTGTCCAGTCAATAATCCATCAGTATTGCTAAAGCCAAAAAGAAACAGGAGTTGATTCAAAACAGAGATGACAAGTAAATGGAATATTTGCATGTCTTCTGTGTTTTGTATCCACTTCTGCTTTTGGTTAACTAATCTTCAGACAATCCTGATTCAAACAAAGGACCGTGTCATACTGGCCTTATGGCTTCTCCGCTATCAATTGGTCAATAATCCATCAGTTTTGACAAAGCCAAAAAGAAACAGGAGTTGATCCAAAACAGAGATGACAAGTAAATGGAATATTTGCATGTCTTCTGTGTTTTGTATCCACTCCTGCTTTTGGCTACCTAATCTTCAGACAATCCTGATTCAAACAAAGGACCATGTCATATGGGCCTTATGGATTCTCCTAAAACACAATTGGTTGTGTTTGTCCTTTTCATTCCTTCTGACAAACTAAAAGAAGGGGAAAACCAAACCTAGTGGCAACATCATAGAGTGGTGGAGGGTGGAAAAATCATTAGGAAACCACAGGTGGTCGAGTGAGAGAGTGGTCAGTTGGCAGCAGCATTAGTAGGCCACAGATTGACACAATGACACAGTGTGCAGGTGGCTGCAACAACAGTAGCATGGGGTTGGAGAGTGGCACAATGACAGATTGAGGAGGTAGCAGCAGCATGAGTAGGCCACAGAGTGGCAGATGACAGGTTGTGGAGGTGGCAGCAACATGAGTCGGCCATAGAGTGGCAAATTACAGATTGTGGAGGTGGCAGCAACATGAGTAGGCCATCGAGTGGCAAATTACAGATTGTGGAGGTGGCAGCAACATGATTAGGCCACAGTTTGGCACAATGACAGATTGTGGAGGTGACAGCAATATCAGAAGTCTACATAATGGCCTAATGAAGAGTGGGGAGGTGGGTGACAATACCAGTCCCTGGTAAAGATGGTGGGTGGTAAAAGGAGCAACTGGCAGCAGATGTGTAGCATAAGGCAGGTGGCAGCATCAGAATAGTAACTGTCAGGTAGCCAGAAGAATCCTGACTGCTTTGTCAAAGTTTTGGTGATCATGGCTGATCTAACCTGATGAATCAGGCATTGGTGTGTGGAAATCCTGGCTGATCCACGCCTGATTCATCTTGACAAAGGTGAGTCTCTCCACATTTCGGGAGGACAAGCGAGTTCTTCTTGGGGTAACTATGGCCCCCGCCGCACTGAATACCCACTCTGATGCAACACTACTGGCTGGGCAGGACAGCTTCTTCAGTGTAAAGTCGGCAATTTGCGGTCATAAATCCAGTTTGGCTGCCCAGTAGTCCAGCGAATCTTGTATGTGGGGTGGCAGAGTTTTGTCCAAGTAGGCCACCACCTGCTGGTTCAGGGTCTGATCCAGATGCTAGTGAGTACCTTCCTCATTAGGCGGGTGAAGAAAGATACTCATCAACGACTCCAGACTCAGGTTGCTGCTGATGGAGCTGGTACTGCTCCTAACTCTCCCCCCACAGCAGCCATTGTAGTGATATGTAAGCAATGAGGAACCCCCCGGTCAGACATGCCAGAGGATAGATGATGGCGCAGATAAGCAGCAGCCAACTGACTACATAGGATGTCTCTATAGTACTTGAGTTTGACCTCCCTCTCAGCAGGTGAAAAAAAGGCTCCCATTTTGACCGGTAGCAAGGGTCCAAGAGTGTGGAGAGCCAGAAGTCATACCTCTGCCGGATGGTGACTATTCAGCTGTCACTAGCCAGGCAAATCAGCCTCCCTGCCTCCATCTCCACTGTATATTGCCATGGTGTGCTTGGGTCATCTGCCTCGTCTTCCTCATCTCCCTCTACCTCCTCCGGCTGCTCCTCCTCTCCTGTCATCTAGGTAGAAAAACCACTCATTTCGCCAGACATTGCTTGTGCTCCAATGTCCTCCTCCTTCTCCAGTTCAGCCCCCAACAGACTTATGTGGCCGTGAGATGTAGTCGCCACATTTCCAGTCCTCTGACCAGACAGATTCTGCAGCATCTGTTCCAGGACATAAAGCAGTGGAATGACGTTCATCCTGTAGTCCTGGAGACTGACAAATAACGTTGCTTCCTCAAAGGGCCTGAGCAAACGGTAGGTGTCAAACATGAGCTGCCACTGGCTGACATCAAAATTACACAGGGGAGTACTCCTGTCCGCTAGTATCATCAAGAAATCATTAATGGCCTTTCTCTGTTCATAGAGTCAGTCCAACATGTGGAGGCTGGATTTCCAATGGGTGAAAACATCGCATATCAACCTATGTTGGGGGAGACTGTTCTGCCACTGCAGCTCAAGGAGGGTGTGCTTGGCGGCAAAGTGCATGCAAAGTTTCCTGGCCACTTTTAGAACCGTTTGACAACCAGATTGAACACGTGCGCCATGCAGGGAACATGGCTCAGCCCTCCTCGGTGCAGCACGGACACCATATACTTTCCATTGTCTTTCACCATGGTTCCAATTTTCAGTTGTCGTGGAGAAAGCCACAAATCGATTTCGTATTTCATGACGTGGAGCAGTTCCTCCCCTGTGTGACTTTGTTCGCACAGGTAAAGTAGGTGTATAACTGCGTGACACCGCCATGCCCTGCACACGTGGCATGCTGGAGGGGCACCAAGACTTGTGGATAGAGATGGATAGAGATTTTCGCCGAATTTTTTGGCAAAATTCTTTTTGACCCAAATTTATTTGCGGCGAACTGCATTAGAAAACAGCTATTTCCTGGCTGCGGAGAGCCTGTTTGGTGTTGTAGAACATTGTGCCATACTGAAATATGCAAAGGGAGCGTGGTTTGGTCTTCATACAATGCTGTGTTTTAGTATGACACGCAGATGACAGGCGCCTGTACTAGAATCGCTTCACACTTCCCTTCTCTGGGCAGTTAAAGGGGCAAAACTGACCAAATAACTGAAGTGGGAATGCAGCCTGACAAGGTAATGTCAGCGTCAGCTTGAAAGAACTGAGCTGAGGGCCAAGATCCTATTATAGCGTCAAGTAACGCACTCCTTTTACACCAACATCAGATGATTCCACCGATTATGACATAACCTGCTCTGTTAAACGCTGATACATGTAGAGCCCCCCCCCCAAAGAGTGGAGAGGGTGTCGGCAGTAATTTTGCGTTGAGGTCACTCATCAGGTTGCCTTGCCTTTCATCCGTCAGTGTCCGCTTTCAATCGGTCAATAATCCATCAGCATTGCTAAAGCCAAAAACAAACAGGAGTTGATCCAAAACAGAGATGACCAGTAAATGGGATATTTGCATGTCTTCTGTGTTCTGTATCCACTCCTGCTTTTGGATACCTAATCATCAGACAATCCTGATCCTGATTGTGAGAGTGGCACAATGACAGGTTGAGAAGGTGGCAGCAACATCACTATCCCACAGAGTGGCACAATCACAGAGTATGGAGGTGGCAGCAATATCAGTAGGCCACAGAGTGGCACAATGACAGGTTCAGAGGGTGGCAGCAACATCAGTAGTCCACAGAGTGGCACAATCATAAAGTATGGAGGTGGCGGCAGAAACAGCATCAGAATAAGGTTGGAGAGTGGCACAATGACACATTCTTGAAGTGGCAGCAACATGATTAGGCCACAGAGTGGCACAATGACACAGTGTGGTAATGGTAACATCAGTAAGCCACAGAGTGGCACAATGACAGGTTGAGAAGGTGGCAGCAACATCAATAGTCCACAGAGTGACACAATGACAGGTTGAGAAGGTGGCAGCAACATCATTAGTCCACAGAGTGTCACAATCACAGGTTGCGAAGGTGGCAGCAACATGATTAGGCCACAGAGTGGCACAATGACACAGTGTGGAGGTGACGGCAGCAACATCAGTAAGCCACAGAGTGGCACAATGACAGGTTGAGAAGGTGGCAGCAACATCAGTAGGCCACAGAGTGGCACAATGACACAGTGTGGAGGTGGCGGCAGCAACAGCAGCAGCAGCATGAGGTCAGAGAGTGGCACAATGACAAATTCTGGAGGTGGCAGCAACATGAATAGGCCACAGAGTGGCACAATGACACAGCGTGGAGGTGGCAGCAGCATGAGTAGGCCACAGATTGGCACAATGACAAAGTGTGGAGGTGGGTGGCAATACCAGTCCCTGGTAAAGATGGTGGGTGGCAGATGGAGCAGTTGGCAGCAGATGTGTGGCATCAGGCGGGTGGCAGCATCAGAATAGTAGCTGAGGCAGGTAGTTTGATTCCAGACTCATTTCTCAAAGTTTTGGGGAGGCATCATGCCTGATCTAATCTGATGCATAAGGCACTGGTGTGTTGCATGACTCGGAGCAGTTCCTCCCCTGTGTGACTTCGTTTACCCAGGCAAACCAGGAGTAAAACTGCATGACACCGCTGTGCCCTGTACATGTGGTATGATGGAGCAGCACTTAGATTTATGGAGGCTGAGGTGGTGGTGGAGGTGGAGGTGGAGGTGGACATTGGCGCAGGAACAGCAGTTTGACAACATGGAGGAGAAAGCGGCGTCTCCTGTCCAAGTTGTTGGTATGGCTGGGCAGGAAGCACATTCACCCAGTGGGCCGTCAAGGACATGGACTGTCCCTGACCGTAGTTACAGCTCCACATGTCCGTGCTGCCGTGCACCTTGGAAGACACCAATAGGCTTAAGAACTGGCACACTGTCTGTTCTAGATATTTGTAAAGGGCTGGTATTGCCTTTTTCAAAAATAAACTACGGCTTGGGACTCTCCACCTCAGCTCGGCACAGTGATATGCATGCCACTGGGTGCTGCTGCTGTTGCTGTGGCAGGATGGACCACCACATCTGAGACACGTTTCTCCCAGGTCAATGGATGGTGACGCTGCATGTGTTGACGCAGGGCGGTGGTGCCAACGTTAGCTCCTTGGCCACGTTTTACTTTCTGCCCACAGATTCTACATATACACGTTTGGCTCCACCTGTGTCTTAGCAAAAAACTGCCACACCGCCGAGTGGGTGATTTTACCACCAACACTCCGCACTGAGTGACTACTATCGCTGCTGCCTCGGTGAGCCGGTGGTGTGCCGCTACTTTCTTGGACTTGTGAAGCGGGTTTTCTACCCCGTGGCCGTTTGGCTCCCGAACTCGCACTGCTGCCACCCTGCGGACTCACGGCCACACTACCGACTTGCTGGCTGCGCCGCTGCATGGCGCGCAAGCTGACACCCTCTTCTCCCGACGACAATGATGAAGCCCTTGCTTCACCCGGCTCCCAAGTGCGATCGGATATATTGTCATTGATTTGTGTTTGCCCCTCACTGCTATTCTCCTCAGCAGTCTCAGTATGCAGAGTCTGACTGCTTGCAACATAACCTCCCATGCCACTCTCCACATCACTACTTTCCCGCTTTCTGCATGAAGCAGAGGATGTCTGCCCCACCTCTTCACTGCCAAGTAGCTGCTGACTGTCCTCAAAGAGTTTGTCCTCGCTGTATAGTGGCACTGAGCCCAGACCACATAGTAGATCTCTGGCTGAGGGAACCGAACAGGACAGAGGCGGGGTGAGGACAGGTGTGGGCCGCAGACCTGCTCCCGGGCCATGCCAACTAAGGGTTGTGTCTGATGTTCCCACCGACTCTTGGCTGGAGTTGTCAGATGTCATCTGGGAGGAAGTGGATGACATAGTCAACCAATCAAGAACCCTTGGGTTGCTGGTCAACACACGGCCGCTAGATAACACTGGAAGTTCTGGCCTCACCGAGTCTCTAGTGCTGCGACGTCTGCCTAACTGTGCTGCGACCTGTGCCTGGTCCAGGAACGTTTGTGCCACTGCCGCTCGCATGTGCAGGGCCTGCCACCTCTCTCTGACATACTGTTTGATCAAAAAATTAAATTAAGCCTAAGTACCCTACAGAAAAAACAGATGTAATTTAGGCATATATGGGACCAAAAAATAGAGACACCCTGTATTTTAGTCCAAATTAACCCTTCATGAGGTTAAATTAAGCCTTGGGTATGAAATACTGTACAGAACAACCAGATGTAATTTAGGCGTATATGGGACCAAAAAAATAGAGACACCCTGTATTTTAGTCCAAATTAACCTACAATCAAGAGGTTAAATAATCAATTGGGTATGAAATACACTATAGAAAAAACAGATGTAATTCAGGTGTGTATGGACAGAAGTACACCCACCCTGGACTTTAGGGAGAATACCCCACAAACTAAAACAAAATGATAACGCTGGTTCAGTTACAAGTGTGTAAATGACACACACTTGTGATGGTCTTTCCCCCCAGTAGCTGATAAAATGAGCTTGTTTTATAAAAAACGCAATATAGTGCAACAGCAGATAGATAATAACGCTGGTTGAGTAACAAGTGTGTAAATGACACACACTTCTGATGGTCTTTCCCCCCAGTCACTGATCAAACGAGTCTGTTTTATGAGTTCAATATAGTGCAGGAGCAGCAGCAGCAGATAGATGCTTATGACAGGACACAGTGAGAAGTGTGAGAATTTAAGATGGCGTCCATATTTATAGGGCTGTGACGTGACAGAAGCCCGCTGGTTGCTAATTAGCTTCATGTCTGCACATGTCATTGAGGGTGTTCCTTTCTTCCTACAAGAGTTCTCTGCCCCATGTCACGCTATGTGCTCGCAGGCATTTTACAAAAAAAAAGACGCTTCGTTCCCGCAAAGTACCATAAACTTCAACTTCATGCAGAACCGAAGTTTTCCTGAAATTCTAAACGGATTCCACTTCATTATAATCAATTCACCCATCTCAACTTGTGGAGGCTGAGGTGGTGGAGGAGGAGGAGGAGGCGGACATTGGCGCAGGATCAGCAGTTTGACAACATGGAGAGGAAAGCAGCGTCGCCTTCACCGGGCTGGTGTGGCTGGGCAGCAATCACATTCAACCAGTGGGCCATAAAGGACATGCACTGTCCCTGACCGTAGTTACAGCTCCACAAGTCCACACCTCCGTGCACTTTGGAAGACACTGACAGGCTCAAGGACTTTGTTCCAAATCAAGAGATGGGACTGTTTGACTTCAATGTAGACTTCTACAAATTTTGTCGTAACATACGCTTGAAGATGTTCTATTCTACAACTCAGACTGAACAAGGATCTAGGCTAGATTCGAGTAAAAAAATTTTCAAAAAAATTCAAAATGCCTAGTCAATTTGATCCTACGATTAATAACTCTTCATTAGACGTATTTCAGCAGCTCGTAGTTAGAAAGGTCACTGAGCAGTGGAAAGATAAGCAAAGGCATATGAAGAATAATTTGACTAGACAAGAGAAAGTTGCTCTAAAACAATTAAAAAGTGACCAGTCTATTGTTATTAAAAAAGCAAATAAGGGAGGTGCCTCTGTGGTGATGTACACTGTGCCATACCTACAGGAGGCTCTATCCCAGTTACAAGACACTCAAGTGTATAGGGAGTTAAAAGAAGACCCTACCCAAGAATTAGCCACCACCATCTACAATGTTTTACAAGAGGCAATTGAACAAAATATTATTACTGAGCAAACTAGGAAAATACTAACCAAGGAGAATCCCCGTATTCCTATGCTTTATATGGTCCCAAAAATCCACAAGTCTATGGAAAATTTGGTTGAATCACTTTTAGAGCCCCTAGCTGCATACATAGATATGTATCTTCAGCCTACTATAAAGAAGGAACATTACATTCTTCAAGATACATGTCAATTTTTTAGATCTATACGAGAGGTTGATTGCACAAAAGTCACCTGGCTGTGTACACTCGATCTCAAATCGCTTTTTACAAATATCCCCATCGACGAAGGGATGATGGCTGTTAGAGAAATTCTTTGCCAAGATCTTGGTTTGTCTAACCCCAAAATTGGTTTTCTGTTACAACTGTTAGATATAGTCCTCACTAGGAATTTTTTTCGTTTTGGTGATCACATGTACTTGCAGCTACAGGGGACCTCGATGGGGTCTCCTGTGGCTCCAAGTTACGCTAATCTATACATGAGATACTTTGAGAACAAATCGGTGTTCCAATCGGAATTTAAAGAAAACATTGTCACGTGGTTCAGATACGTGGACGATATCTTCCTGCTATGGTCGGGTTCTGAACCACGGCTGGGGGAATTCATCGCGTATCTTAACAATATCCACCCTTTAATCCAATTTACCCTTACTAAAGATTTAAAAGCAATACCATATCTGGACGTTTGGGTTGAGAAACAAGGTTCAGCGCTGCATACCTCCGTGTTCTCTAAAACTACTGATCGCAATAACATTCTGCTACGTATTAGTCAACATTCCCCACATACCTTTAAAGGAATAGCTAAAGCCCAATTTATTAGGGCTTGTCAGATTTGTTCCGATGACACTAGCTATCGAGTTAGTATGGAGAACATCATTAAGAAATTTGTGAACAGAGGATGCAGTGAAGGGGAAATAAGACGTATAGGTACTGAGGTTTCTCTGTTAACTAGGGATAGTCTGCTGGAAAGCAAACCTAAAATACAAAAAGGCCAACAAATTTTATATACATCTGTATATGATGGCCATGCAGAACTAATTAGGCAGACAATATTGAAACATTGGAAGATATTGCGCAGTGATAGCAAATATGGTCATTTATTCAGGAACCCACCTCGTTGGTTATATCAAAAAGGTAGAACCAAAGGTCAAAAACTGGTGTCTTCTGATCTTAAAACCAAGAGGGACAAGGTGCAGCCGGTATTCAGCAGTACAAGATCTGGTACGTTCGCATGTTTGCGATGCCAGAACTGTTCCTCCATTATAAAGGGGGAGCAGATCTGTCATCCAACCAAGGGCCATGCAATAAAAATTAGGGGATTCCATACGTGCGATAGCTGTGGCGTGATTTATATGCTTAAATGCCCATGTGGGCAAGTGTACGTGGGCCAAACAGCTAGACCAGTTAAAGTAAGGCTAAATGAGCACCGATCTGCAATTCGAGCATTTAAAAAGCAGTATCAGCAATTTACTGAAAACCCGCCACTTAGGGATGAAGGTAAAAAACATTTGGTGAAACATCAGTGGCGCGACACTTTGCAATGGCTGGGCATGGCCTATCTGAATTACTGTGGTGTATCCTTGAAAAAGTTAGTTGTAACCATGTGACTCAAATAACAACAAAATTACTTAGACAAGAGGCATTTTGGATAGTCACTTTGGAGTCACTGACTCCGAAGGGGTTAAACGAAAATCTTAACCTCAAGGTATTCCTATAGCTTCCAGCAGTAGTGACGTGTTGCATGCTAATTGGTTTTAATCTTTTTATTTAAGAGTAACCAGTACCTGTAAACTACGTGCTTGAGGAAGGGGAGGAGCTATCCCCGAAACGTCCGTGAGTTTACCTTGCCCAGCTCGGTTGTCAGCCTTTTCTTGCTTACCTGCCATGTGAGCGGTGCCATGGACTGATCCGAACGGCGTGCCACGCTGCAACTAAATACTGCGTATACCTTCTACATATGTTAATATGGACATTCTGTGAAGTACGGATTAACGTCTTATATATATTTTTAACGAGATTTATTAAAGAAAGTTGCTTTTTATGAAATTGACGGTTCCACGTATATATTTGCTCAGTGGATTGTGGGATTGGAGGTCCCATATGTATGGAACCGTGCAGGGATTTACTCAGTAATAACAGATGAAAAAGAGCTACATTTTATATAGGCTCAAGGACTGGCCCACCTTCTCTTCTACATATTTGTGCAGAGTTGGTACTGCCTTTTTCAAAAAGAAATGATGGCTTGGGACTCTCCACCTCGGCTCGGCACAACCCATCAGTTCTTTGAACGGTGCAGAGTCCACCTCTTGAAAAGGGAGGGACTGCAGTACCACCAACTTGGACAGGAGCATGGTCAGCTTCTGCGCCTAAGGATGGCTGGACGCATACTGCTATCTCTTGGCAATCACCTCAGTAAATGACTGCTGGCGCCATAAGTGGCGAGGAGCAGCTGGACCGGTAGATGATGGGAAAGACAGACTGCTCCCTTTGGCAGAGGTGGTGGAGCCTTTACTACATGAAATGGAATGCGTGCAACTAGGTTCTGTTGCTGCAGCAGGATGAACCACTACTTCTGAGATACGTTTCTCCCAGGCCACTGAATGGTGACGCTGCATATGTTGACGCAGGGCCGTGGTGTCAACATTAGGTTCCTGGCCATGCTTCACTTTCTGCCCACAGATTCTACATATAGCCATGTTCGCCTCCTCCGGTGTCTTGGCAAAAAACTGCCACACAGCAGAGTGATTTTACCACCAACGCTCCGCACTGACTGACTGCTACCACTGCTGCCTTCTTGAGCCCCTGCACTGCTACTTCTGGGCCGGAAGGGACCTGCCAAGTGGGCGGTCTACCCCATGGCCGTTTGGCTCCTGACCTCGCAATGCGGCCATCCTGCTGACTCCCAGCCACACTACCGACTTGCTGGCTGCACCACTGCTTAACGCGCAAGCTTCCGCCCTCTTCTCCCGATGATGATGATGAAGCCCTTGCTTCACCCAGCTTCCAAGAGCGATCGGCTACATCATCATCAATTAGTGTTTGCTAGTCACTGCTGTCCTCCTCAACATTCTGGGCATTCAGAGCCTGACTGCTCACAACATAACCGTGCCACTCTTCACATCATTACTTGCAAGATACAGCGGATGTCTGTCCCACCTCTTCGCTGCCAAGTAGCTGCTCACTGTCTTCAAATAGTTTATCTTCGCTTTATAGTCTCACAGAGCCCACAGCATATAGTAATACTCTGGATGACGGAACCGAACGGGACAGAGGCGGGTTGAGAACAGGTGGGGCCCCGGACCTGCTCCCGGGCCTTGCCAACTAAGGGTTGTGTCTGATGAACCCATCGACTCTTGGCTGAGGTTGACAGATGTCATCTGGGAGGAAGTGGATGACCTAGTCAACCATTCAAGAACCGTTGTGACACCGATAGCCCTGGCCTCACCGAGTCACTACTGCTGCAACATCCCTTTACTGTGCTGCGACCTGTGCCTGCTCCAGGAACATTTGTGCCACTGCCACTCCCATGTGAAGGGCCTAACACCTCTCTGTCTGACATACTGTTTGATCAAAATTTACAATACAACAGACTCTGTTTAATGTAGATGTCTGTATATGACAAATACACAAACTGAATTTCACACAGAGTTCACCACAAAAAGTGGATAAATTAACTCTTGGCCACGGATTGCAATATCCCTACACACTAAACTTAATGGATTTCAGGCATGTGTAGGGCAGAAAAACACACACACTGGATTTGACACAGAATTCCCCACAAGCAGTGGTTATATTAACTCTTGGCCACAGATTGCAATATCCATACAGACTGAAATTGATGGATTTCAGGCATGTGAAAGGAATAAATACACAAACACTGGATTTGACACAGAATTCCCCAAAAACAGTGCATTAGTGATGAGCGATTGCGTCAACTATCGTCATCGGATCGATAGTCGATATCGTCAATTATCATGCCGATATCCGATAGTCGATAATAGATTATTGCTGATGACCATTAAAGTCTATGGGAGAGGAATAACACCTTCATTCTTACACCCAAACAGGGCTGGAGAAGCTGGAATTAACATCCACAACAGTAAAATGAATACGTGCTACATCTTAGGCAGCACAATTAGTCAACAAGAGTCACAGAAAAAAACTCACAGACTATTCACTATCCCTGTCTTATACCAAAGTATGATCATTAAACCTGCATGACCCACAAATTAAAAAGTGCCAGAAGGCAGTATGATTTGAAACATCATTTTACTTGAACTAGACATTGACTATCCCTGTCCTGGAACGCAGCATGACCCTTAAACCTATCTGACCCACAGATTAAAAAGTGCTGGAAAAAGGAGTCTTTGAACCACCATTTTTAGGATGGAATCCCACCACGTCTTTGTTTCTCTTTTTTTTTAATTGTATTAAATGGGTTGTCTCACTACAGGGATTGCTGGCTATTTTAAAGATCTTGCAAAAACAAGTCATTTTGCAATATGTGTCCATTAACAGTGTCCTACCTATTCATGTTTTGACAGCACCATCACCCTTGAGCCACTGTTGACAATTGTGAAGAACAATTATAATAGGACCTGTAGTATTGCTGCATTTCACAGCAGCATGACCAAAAAAATTATAAAAATCACTTCTCAGCCACTGTTAAAAATTGTGAGGGAGAAATGCCACTTAGAAGCCACATTTCTTTTCCAAAGGACCATGATTATAGCTGTATCTCACAGCACCATGACCCAAAAACCATTGACCATGCGAAAAATTCTAAAGATGAAGTGAGTAAATGGAATACAATTTTTTCATGAAACCTTGGTCTCTTTTACAGTCTCCTCACCGCAAAACCAGCAAAATGAACTTTTGGGAACTGAGAATAAAAATTGCAGTAAGAAATGATCATTTTAAAAAAAGTTTTCAAGAGGACCATTTATTTTGGAAGAGGAATGTGAAGTAGACCGGCAACTAATCGGTGACCTCTGCAATTGGGGCAATAACATCATCAAAGATCCATGCCTGATTCATCTTGAGGAAAGTCAAACGATCCACATTATCTGTTGAAAGTCGTATGCGTTTGTTTGTAATGACTCTTCCAGCTGTGCTGAAGGTCCGCTTAGATATGATGCTGGCTGCTGGGCAGGACAACACCTCTATGGCATGGCCAGCGAGCTTGGGCCATTCATCCATTTTGGATACCCAGAAGTCGATTGGGTACGGAACATATCAAAAAACATCGGTGTTGAGACGCAGATAGTCATGATCTTAAGCCGGTCTCTGTGTGCTGTATGTGTGCCCTGTATCACAAGCGTTGGTGAGGTGGAAAATAAAGATTGCAATAGGTCACCCATTAGGCTTCTGCCACAATGCCTGCTGCTGCTGCCAGCACTACGGCTACTTGGCACTCTACTGCTATCACATTGCTGATGTTGTTCAACCGTGACATTTGAAGAACGTGAAGCAGACGCAACAGATGTCTCCCGTTGATTAATCAGCACGGTCTCCAATTCCTGCATTTTGCTCTCTATTTGGGTGGGTGGAAGGAAAGTGCTGAGTTTTGCTTTATACTGGGGATCGAGGAGGGTGGCCACCCAGTAACTGTTGTTCAGTTTGATGACCTTAATGCGAGGATCATGTTGGAGGAAATGGAGCATCCAAGCACTCATGTGAGAGATGGAGCCTTGATTTCCCAAGCCTCTGGGTCGAGGGGCACTAGCAAACTTCCTCATCTTCCTCCTCCGCCTCAAATCCGTGCCAACCTCTTCCCAAGGCAGGGACATCGGTAACCTCGGTTTCCAGGAATACCTCATCCTCCTCCGCTTCCTCTGGCACAGCTTCAACACAGCCCTGACTTGCCTCAGATGATGCACCCTGAGAGCTGAGGTGCCGCCTTGCACTAGCCCTAGACCTCGAACCACTGCCTAATGAAGACCGATAAAATTGTGAAACTGTCGGGCTTTCTGGATTCGACTGACAGAAAGGCTCCGTGTCCGCATCTGTGTCCGTCTCCTCCTCCGTCGCTGGTTGGACCTTATGTTTCAGAGTGTCCAACGATCGTTCCAGAACTAAGATCACCACAAGGCTCATGCTGACAAGGGCATCGTCCGCACTGACCATTTTGGTGGCTTCTTCAAAACTGGCAAGGATGGTGCATAGCTCTTTTACCTGCCTCCACTCTCGGTGGCTCAACACCCCGAGGTCCGCACCGCTGCTTGTCAGGCCATGTGTCACTTCGTACTGCATAATGGCATTGCGCTGCTCCCACAATCGCTAGAGGATGTGGAGGGTGGAATTCCAGCGTGTTGTCACGTCAACAATGAGATGGTTGACGGGGAGGCCAAGCTGACGCTGCAACGCAGCCAGGCGGGAAGAAGCAGGGTGCGAATGGCAGAAGTGTGAGCTCAGACCTCGAGCCTTCCTCAGCAGGCAGTCCAGACCCGGGTAGCGCTTTAGAAATTTCTGGACGATAAGATTCCTGACATGTGCCAGGCAAGGGATGTGCTCCAGCCTACCGATCTTAAGGGCGGCCAGCAGATTTCAACCGTTATCGCACACTACCTTGCCTAGCACAAGGTTCTTGTCACCCAGCCAGCGCTCGGTCTCGTTGCGAAGAGCAGTTCATAGCTCCTGACTTGTGTGTTGATGGTCTCAAGAAATACTACAAATATTATACAAACAGAGAATTTGGACCATATATCACTGCAGAAATAATTCCTGTTAAAACATAACTTTTACTCAACTATCTAAAAATATAACCTAAACCCCTATATATTACCACCACATACCTAGATGATACAGTATACTTCCTTTTATCAGTCAGTGGAGTATTCGTCCCGAAAAAGGACGGCTCCGCTTTAGTGACAGACAATATCACTGTATGCGTATAATGTCAAAACTTATATCCCAGCTATCCCGTATAATGTCAAAACTTATATCCCAGCTATCCCGACGCGTTTCCCCCATACGATTTAGGGTTCATCAGGGGATTCCAAACTTCACTTGCTGTGGAATAAGATACGTTATATACAACACATATACGGCCTTTTTAGGTCAGATAGAAGCTTATACTTAGCTTGATGCTGCCAGGTATAGCTTTAGATGATCCTCGCAGCTCTTTTAGTATGCTGGCACCCAGGATATGAGGGATACAGATCTATTCATCTCCGCTTCCCTTTAAATACCTTATGTGGCCCCTCAGATGTATAACAATAAAGCCCACCATCTTAATCCTAACACATCCGCATTAGTATGTATTAATTTGTACCTATTGCCGGGTTCCTGCACTGCATGTGCGCATGTCCGGCTGCCGCCGACTCCTCCGGCGTCCCGGATGTCGTACTGCGCATGTCCGGATGACAGCAGCACGCCACATCCGGACACCGCCGCAAGAGACTAAACTGCTCATGTCAGGACTCCGGCAAACACACTGTGCATTAGATTCCGATGTGTGCATGTACGGATGTGCTGCCAGCAAAAATGCTCCCTGCAAGGAGTGCACTTACATTTGGTTCCACTTTGTTTATATTGCCAAGTGTGGATTTATATATTATTGTACCAAGATATCTTTTTTACAGAAGTTAATAGACTTAAACTCTGTACATTCCCAAAGGTTACTGCCTTATTACAGACACAAATAGTGCTATGTGGGCATAATTCAGAGCCAAATATTTCAGGGTACATACATTCATTGTCTTCAGCTGACGTAAATTATCAGACTGTAAGTAATCAATGAATATAATGAAAGACTTAAAATATAGGACTGATACATATTTAATGGTCAGATTTAAAGAATTTATAGTGGTCCTCTATGGAGAGTGCAAAAAAAGGACAGAGCCATGCGAACAGACCCAAGCCAGAATCTACTCGATAAAACATCCAAATTGCAATGTCTCATTGAGGCCCTTTGGATGAATCGATTCCATACGATAAATCCATTGGGCTTCTTTACATAAAATTCGTCTATCCCATTCCCCTCCTCTGGGGGATGGTCTAACAACCTCTAAGATCAAGAAGCGCAAAGATTCCCATTCTCCATTATGATGTTCCCACACATGTCGTGCAACTGGCGTATCCCTCCTATTTCGTACATCCCCCAGATGTTCTCCCACCCTTCTTTTAAACATTCTTTTTGTTTTTCCAATATAATTGAGTGGGCAGGGGCATGTACACATATACACTACTCCTTCTGTCCTACAATTGGCAAAATCACGGATAAAAAATTGTTTCCCGTTTGAGGCACTTGTGAAGGATTTAGTCTGTTGTATGTATGGACAGGCTACACATCTCTGCCCACATTTAAACATACCGATCGGTCTCCTTTCCAACCAAGTACCTTGAGGGGGCACTGGTGTATAATGACTATGGACCAGTCTATCTTTGATAGATCTACCCTTTCGGTATGTTATCAAAGGGCATGAAGGAAGATATCCCTCTAGATCCTGATCCAGCATTAATATCCCCCAGTATTTTTTAAGAATATTGACCACCTCTTGGTTTCTATCATCAAATGTTGCAACTAAACGCGCTTTTTTGTTATCCTTGTCCTCCTGGGATCTAACTTGTAGCAATGTTGTTCTATTCTGTTTTTGTGCATGCCGAAAGGCTGATTCCAAAACTCTTGAGGGATATCCTCGATTCAAAAATCTCTCTCTTAACATGCCTGACTGTCTCCTAAAGTCCTCATCTCTGGAACAATTTCTCTTAACTCTCAGAAATTGACCTTTCGGTATTCCTCTTCTACAAGGTAGTGGATGGTAACTTTCCCAGTGCAGCAAGCTGTTAGTTGCTGTAGGTTTCCTGTACATATCCGTGTGAATATTGCCTTTCATATCTTTAATAATTAGGACATCCAAGAAGGGTAGGCATCTCTCCTGCATTTCAAAGGTGAAATGCATTCCGATTCTGTTCTTATTGAGTTGTGCAACAAACTCCTCAAAGAGACACCTTGTGCCCTCCCAGAGGATGATGATGTCATCTATGTACCTCCCCCAGAATAAAATCTGGGGGGGCCACTGGTCATCCCCTGGTTGGGACACCAAGGTGGCCTCCCACCAGCCCAGGAACAGATTTGCATATGCGGGAGCGCAAGGGCTCCCCATTCCAGTGCCCCTGAGCTGGTGGAAGGTCTTGTTACAAAAGACAAAATAATTATGTCTCAAGACAGATTAATTTCAACACGGCCTGGTTTCTCTGGACACGTGATGCCACCAGAGGACCTTGGGGGAAAGAACCCTGCACCATCCCTGCGGTTTTGAAGAGCGTGCGCCGAGCCTGAGAGCCACCGTTACCACCAGAGACATCCACCCAACTCACTCAGTGAGCTGTCACAGAGATATAGCGGCTTTGGCCATGCTTACTAGTCCATGTGTCGGTGGTCAGATGGACTTTGTCGGACACAGATGCAGACAACGCACCTGAAATTTTAGATGACACGTGGCTGGCCAGGGCAGGGACGTTGTTTCTGGCAACGAAATGCCTGCTCGGCATCCGGTATTGGGGGCATTCAAGGGCCATGACGTGACAGAACCCATCTGTGTCCACAGGGCGGAGAGGCAACATTTCCAAGGCCAAAAGCCTGGCAATACCGACATTCAGTATTTGGCTTTGGGATGGTTTGGGTTAAAGTGTTTCTTCTGCTCCCAAACCAGGTAGACAGAAGGCTGGCAGCTAGACTGGCCGCTGTACGCCGTGCAGGTCATCAAACTGGTGGAAGGAGAATGGGTAGGATGGGTCTCTGGTGGTGCTGGTGGTACTCGGGCGACGGTGGAGGCTGAAGCGGTGGCTGATCCTTGATCATGACTCTGAGAGACATGGGCAGCTGAGGAACGCTTGGTGGTGGCGGAGCAGGAGGAGGCGGAGACAGAAAGTGTGACAGTGGTTGGAAGCTCAGCATCGGTGTGGCCTTTTTTGGCCAAGTGTTCCCTCCATTTCAACTCATGCATTCGCTGCATGTGACTAGACATGTTGGTGGTGGTGAAACACCTAAGATTCTTGTATCTACTGATGCGTTTACGGCAAAGGTGGCATATGACATCGCTGGGTGAATCAGAGGCTTGCTCGAAAAAGGCCCAGGCTTGAGAGGTCCTGGACCTTTTTGACGGCGATAAGCGTGGAGCGGTGTTTCCGCTGATCGTGGGTGGCGGAATCATCTCAGCGGACTTGTGCGATCGCCCTCTCCCTTTTTGAGGCGGGAGCCTTACTCACATTACCCCATCGTCTTCCTTCTCGTCCAGTGATGAAGCGCTTGCAAGCATATTCTGCTGAAAAGACCACATTGGATCCGCAATGTCGTCATCATCATCATCAACACAGGTGACTTCCTCGTCCTGACATTTTGTATCCTGGAGCTGCGGGCTACAAGCAACAGGCACTGCAAGGCGTTGCCGACCGCCCAGGATTTTTGCCGATTGACCGGCTTCCTTCTCCTCCTATGATGGCATCAGTGATTTGGGCGTCAGAGCAGACAAAATCATCCCTTTGGCCTCTTGATCTTTGGTAATGCCTTCTGACCCCAACCGCATTTTGTCATCAAAGAGGTCTTCAGAAAATGGATTATCCACAGTGGTGGGTACACGAGTTGACATTTGGGCTGCCTTCGCTTCTTGCTGGATGGATGCTAACGATGATGATGACGACATTTGTGGCCGTGACTGTGAGGTTGAGGAGGTAAGAATGCTGGATGCAGGTCGCATTAACCACTGAAGAACAGATTGGCGACGCTGTTCGTTAGTGAGATTCACAGGGCCCTGACCCAGCGATGACAGGCCTGACGGTCCTACAACCGACGATCCGCTGGCTTGCGTGTTGTTGCCAGCACTGGAAGGAGCACCTTCTCTCATACCTCTACCTCCATGTCCTACACCCCTCTTTGCTCGCTTACCACCTGTTTCACCACATGTTCAGAAAGCTAAAAATTTAAGAAGGTATGGAAGAGTTTTTGACAGTCTCTTATTGAAAGATGGCAAATCACAGCTATTCTTAAATCCCTCTAATTTCCTACAGCCAACTAGGATTAGAAATTGAATTGTTTATAGCAAATACCTGTGAAATGCCGTCTGGTGGAAGAACCATAAGACAAAATCAACAGTGTTCTTCCTTCAGTCCCAGGGATTTAAAACTTCCCAGTAGGACTAGGAATTGATAGTTTTCAACAAAATATCATACAAGTGCGCTATCTGAGCCAAACTGAGATTCACCAAGCGCAATAAAAGTATTCAGAAGTTACAGCAATGACAAATGAAAACAGTTGTTAGAAAAATTTTCAATCAGAATTGTCGTACAACATGGCTTTTTGAAAAAAACTAGGGCCGCACCCCGTGCAATACAGCTATTTAAAAGTTACACGGATAAGAGAAGGTGGGTTGTGCACCAATGCAACAGCAGTTACCACAAAATTTCTGAAGCCAATTTAAGTACAAGGTGGCTCTTTGAACAAAACTGGGCCGCACCAGAGTGAGAAACACCTATTCAAAATGTATACGGATAATAAAAGGTTGGTTTTGCACCTATGAAATACACCTGCAATTACTAGCAAATTCCTGTATCCTAATATAAGTACAAGGTGGCTCTTTGAACAAAACTGGTCCTCACCAAAATTGAAGAACACCTATTTAAAATTTATACGGATAATAAAGGGTGGGTTTTGCACCTATGAAATATACCTGCAATTAATAGCAAATTTCTATATCCTAATATAAGTGCAAGGTGGGTCTTTGAACAAAATTGGGCTGCGCCAAAGTGAATAACACGTATTCAAAATTTATACAGATAATAAAAGGTGGGTTTTGCACCTGTGAAATACACCTGCAATTACTAGCAAATTTCTGTATCCTAATATAAGTGCAAGGTGGGTCTTTGAACAAAAATGGCCTGCGCCAAAGTGAAAAACACCTATTCAAAATTTATACGGATAATAAAAGGTTGGTTTTGCACCTATGAAATACACCTGCAATTACTAGCAAATTTCTGTATCCTAATATAAGTACAAGGTGGCTCCTTGAACAAAACTGGTCCTCACCAAAATTGAAATACAGCAATTTAAAATTTATACGTATAATAAAAGGTGGGTTTTGCACCTACGAAATACACCTGCAATTACTAGCAAATTTCTATATCCTAATATAAGTACAAGGTGGGTCTTTGAACAAAAATGGGCTGCGCCAAAGTGAATAACACCTATTCCAAATTAATATGGATAATAAAGGTAGGTTTTGCACCTATGAAATACACATGCAATTACTAGCAAATTTCTGTATCCTAATATAAGTACAAGGTGGGTCTCTGAACAAAAATGGGCTTCGCCAAAGTGAAAAACACCTATTCAAAATTTATACGGATAATAAAATGTAGTTTTTGCACCTATGAAATACACCTGCAATTACTAGCAAATTTCTGTATCCTAATATAAACACAAGGTGGCTCTTTGAACAAAACTGGTCCGCACCAAAGTGAAATACAGCTATTTAAAATTTATACGGATAATAAAAGGTGGGTTTTGCACCTATGAAATACACCTGTAATTACTAGCAAATTTCTGTATCCTAATATAAGTACAAGGTGGGTCTTTGAACAAAAATGGGCTGCGCCAAAGTGAAAAACACCTATTCAAAATGTTTACGGATAATAAAAGGTTGGTTTTGCACCTATGAAATATACCTGCAATTACTAGCAAATTTCGGTATCCTAATATAAGTACAAGGTGGGTTTTTGAACACAAATTGGGTGCGCCAAAGTGAAAAACACCTATTCAAAATGTTTACGGATAATAAAAGGTGAGTTTTGCACCTATGAAATACACCTGCAATTACTAGCAAATTTCTGTATCCTAATGTAAGTACAAGGTGTGTCTTTGAACAAAAATGGGCTGCACATAATAAAAGATACTATTTCACCTCAGGTGCGAGGTGTGCTGGCCAAAAACTGGAAATAAAATAGCCATTTCAATGCAGGTTCAAAGCAGAGTCTGGGCTGCACAATATACACTCTACTTTCAAAAGCCTGCCTGCCTGCCTGTGTTCCCCCGCGGCCCCATCCTCCTTGCCCCGCGGCTGTACAGCGCTAGATGCTTCTTTAAAAGTCTCTGTCTAACTAACTAAGAACTGAAATTCTCTAATCTACCTATGTTCTAATGTTCACAGCTAAAAGCATAGTTGTCTGTATGAATAAAGAGAACTGTGTCTCTGAGCTGAGCTGTATTGAGAGAAATCTAGCACACGTCCTGCTCTAATGAGATACACTGGAACAATGATGAAGAATAGGAAACGCTGTTCTATGCAAAACAAGGTCATGTGATTTTTCCTGCCAATGACAACCATACACATCACAGTCATGACATCGCACACCCAGCTCATCCTGCTCTAAGCTGATTTGCTGGCCGCCAAAATGACAGGAAGTGCCGAAAATGGCGCGATAGTAATAGATTATGTGCAGATTCTCACCTAAAATATCACGTGATCGGAAATTTATAATCAACCTAAAAATCGTGCCGATTTCAACTTTGTGGATTATAATCGCTCTTCTCTACAGTGGATATATTAACTCTTGGCCACAGATTGCAATATCCCTACAGACTGAACTTGATGGATTTCAGGCATGTGTAGGGCAGAAATAAACACACACTGGATTTGACACAGAATTCTCCACAAATAGTGGATTAATTAACTCTTGGCCACAGATTTCAATATCTCTACAGACTGAACTTGATGGATTTCAGGCGCGTGTAGGGCAGAAATACATACACATTGGATTTGACACAGAATTCCGCACAAACAGTGGATAAATTAACTCTTGGCCACAGATTGCAATATCCCTACAGACTGAACTTGATGGATTTCAGGCATGTGTAGGGCAGAAATACACACACACTGGATTTGACACAGAATTCCCCACAAACAGTGGATAAATTAACTCTTGGCCACAGATTGCAATATCCCAAAATACAAAAAAAAAACTGGTTCAGGAACAGGTGTGCATATGACACACACCTGTGAAGGTCTTTCACCCCAGTAACTCGAAAATCGGAAGTATTTTGCATAGAGTGCATCCTGGGGTTGCTACAGAGCGATGTTTCTGCATTGGAGACACAGTAACAAGTGGCAGAATTTAACATGGCTGCCCTATTTACAGGGCTGTGATCACAGAAGCTGGATGGCTGCCGATTGGCTGCATGTCTGCACATGTCATTGAGGGTTTTCCTTTCTTCCTCTCATAGTTCTTTGCCCCATGTCATGCCATGTGCTCACAGCCACTTTAGATTCGTTACCACGAATCGCCATTAACTTCAGCTTTGTTCAGAACCAAATTTTTCCTGAAATTCTGAACGAATTCCACTTCGTTAGAATCGATTCAGTCATCCCTATATGCTATTTAGTGTTTTGTCACTCTATCATTTGTGATGGAAGCTTACTATCCCGCCCGCTACACGAATGGGAGTGGTTGAAATACTCTTTATATTAATGTATTTATTGATGTACCTCCGTGTTTCCCCATATAATTTGTACCTGAGGAGATCTGATTACATCTTGGGGAGATCCAAACATGTTGGGACCTTTATGATGGTTGGAGGACATTACAGGATTTTTCTCGTTTGTAGGGTGAGTTTCTGGACAGGAGCGCCCTTATCGGGGAGGCTACCCTGTATTATTAGGCTAGGGATACCATATTTAGGCTAGTCTATAGGAATTGTTAGGGTGTTTTGTAGTTTGCTTGTCCTATGTCTGTGATGCTTCTGGAACTAGTGCTGTCCATTTTTTAGATTTATTTTATAAGTATCAATAAAAGTTAAATTTGAAAGTTTTTACCTTGTATAAATTGTCTCACTGAAAACACGTATAATGTGCTGGAGAAAATATCCTAAAATGCAAGTAGCTTATAAATATGTGGTTATGTGCAAAACATTCTTGATTAGTCGCAAGATGAGGCGACATTGAAATCAAGAAGTTATGAATATATTTCTCACAAAGATTAAGAAGGATAACAAGTATTTATTGTTAAATAATGGTATTTATGCCTTACTACATAAAGATGGCCTAGGCTATAAGAAGATTGCTAACACCCTGAAACTGAGCTGCAGTATGGTGGCAAAGACCATATAGCGGTTTAACAAGGCAGGTTCCACTCAGAACATGCCTCGTCATGGTGGAACAAAGAAGTTGAGTGCACAGCGTCCATACCCAGAGATTGTCTTTTCAAAATAGAGATATGAGTGCTGTCAGCATTGTTTTGGAGCTTAAATGGGTTGAGGTCAGCCTGTCACTGCTCAGACCATATGCTGCAATGTTTATGAAATTGGTCTGCATGGCTGTTATCCCAGAAGGAAGCCTCTTCTAAAGATGATGCACAAAACAGCCCGCAAACAGTTTGCTGAAGCTAATGGATTAATTAATCATGTCCTGTGGTCTAATGAGACCAAGATAAACGTATTTGGTTCAAATGGGGAAATGTGTGTGTGGCAGCAACCAGGTGAGGAGTACAAAGGCAAATGTGTCTTGCCTACAGTCAAGTATAGTGGTGTCAAGGTTTTCGGCTGTATGAGTTCTACTGGCTGTGTGGAGCTACAGCTCACTGAGGAAACCATGAATGCCAAGATGTACTGTGAGATATTGAAGCAGAGCATGATCCCATCTCTTCGGAAACTGAGCCGCAGGGCAGTATTCCACCATGATAATGACCCCAAACACACCTCCAAGATGACCACTGCCTTGCTAAAAAAAATGAGGATAAAGGTGCTGGACTGGCCAAACAAGTCTCCAGACCTAAATGCTATTGAGCATCTGTGGGGCATCCTCAAACGGAAGGTGGAGGAGAGCAAGGTCTCTAATATCCACCAGCATTGTGATGTCTTCATGGAGGAATAGAAGAGGATTCCAGTGACGCTCTGTAGTAAATTCCATGCCTAAGAGAGTTAAGGCAGTGCTGGAAAGTAATGGTGGGCCACACAAAATAATGACACTTTGGGCATAATTTGTCCATTTTCCCTTAGGAGTGTACTCACTTTTGTTGCCAGTAGTTTATACATTGATGGCTGTGTGTTGGGTTACTCTGAGGGCGCACCAAATTTACACTGTTATACAAGCTGTATACTGACTACTTTACATTGTATCTGTCATAGATTCCGTGTTGTCCCATGAAAAGATCTAATACAATATTCAATATTCACAAGAATGTGAGGGATGCACTCACTGTTGTGAGATACCGTGTGTGTGTGTGTGTATATATATATATATATATATATATATATATATATATATATATATATACACTCACCGGCCACTTTATTAGGTACACCATGCTATTAACGGGTGGACCCCCTTTTGCCTTCAGAACTGCCTCAATTCTTCGTGGCATAGATTCAACAAGGTGTTGCAACGATGCTCAATTGGTACCAAGGGGCCCAAAGAGTGCCAAGAAAATATTCCCCACACCATGACACCACCACCACCAGCCTGAACCGTTGATACAAGGCAGGATGGATCCATGCTTTCATGTTGTTGACGCCAAATTCTGACCCTACCATCCGAATGTCGCAGCAGAAATCGAGACTCATCAGACCAGCAACGTTTTTCCAATCTTCTACTGTCCAATTTCGATGAGCTTGGGCAAATTGGAGCCTCAGTTTCCTGTTCTTAGCTGAAAGGAGTGGCACCCGGTGTGGTCTTCTGCTGCTGTAGCCCATCTGCCTGAAAGTTCGCCGTACTGTGCGTTCAGAGATGCTCTTCTGCCTACCTTGGTTGTAACGGGTGGCTATTTGAGTCACTGTTGCCTTTCTATCAGCTCGAACCAGTCTGCCCATTCTCCTTTGACCTCTGGCATCAACAAGGCATTTCCCCACAGGACTGCCACTCACTGGATGTTTTTTCTTTTTTGGACCATTCTCTGTAAACCCTAGAGATGGTTGTGCATGAAAATCCCAGGAGATCAGCAGTTTCTGAAATACTCAGACCAGCCCTTCTGGCACCAACAACATGCCACGTTCAAAGGCACTCAAATCACCTTTCTTCCCCATACTGATGCTCGGTTTGAACTGCAGGAGATTGTCTTGACCATGTCTACATGCCTAAATGCACTGAGTTGCCGCCATGTGATTGGCTGATTAGAAATTAAGTGTTAACGAGCAGTTGGACAGGTGTACCTAATAAAGTGGCCGGTGAGTGTATATCATGA
>JAODAL010006977.1:62500-129126 GCA_025379985.1 Phyllomedusa bahiana
AAGACTCATTCTTTGTCAGAAAGTATAAAATCAAAAATTACACAATGGAGTAGAGTTTGGGAGCCTAATTTATAATATTTTCAACTTATTAGAAATTCCATCTGCTCTTTTTGTCTGCAAGAAGTCACAACACAATAGCAAAACAGATTTACATCCTCAATTCCAATAAAGTTGTACACTGTGTAAAATTCACTTTATGTTTTCTTTACACTTTAAAAAGTGTCCCAACTTTTTTGGAACTAGGGTTGTACAATTAGTCCGTATTTACAAAATAAAGAATATGAAATATTTTCTGGACTTGTATTCTATGCCAAAAACAATAAACTTGTCAGCAGACTTTGACTCCCATTATATAAATCACGTGCTGCATAAATAGTAAATAAGATCTATGATGGGTTTTAGAGATTAATTGATTTTAACTATTTGGGTCAGTGATAAAAAATACCATCTGACAATATTCACACAGTTAATCATAATCTGAGGCCACTAAAACTTCTAAAATGAACAACAATAAAAAAAATCCCTAAAGTATTTCATGTCACATTATGTTCCCTTATATAAAATGACACAACATCAAATTATGCATGATCTGAAGAGACATGATTAAAGACTTTAAAAAAAAAAAAAAATTCTTGATTTAATATATTGTAGGAGACACCAATATTTAAAAATTGGTAAAATACCATATCGACAAAAACAAATAAACACTTACCACGATTAATCATGATTTATCTATACAGTATTTGCAAAGTCCAGAAAGAACACAGAAAAAAAAATTAATAATGCCTACCACTCCCAGGACAGGTTAACCAAAGCTTCTGGGGTTGCCACAGGTGAAAGCTGCATAAAATGATGTCTGCTACAGACTGCTCACCAGGCTGTTGATTTGCAGCAGAAGTAATCAAGTCCAAACTATAGTTTGTTGTGAGCAAAAGTCTTCACATTAATAAAAGTATATTTATTGAAAAAAATTTAAAAGGTCCAAACAAACATGTCACTGTGACCAAAGACCGTACAGTCTGAAATGTGTAAGATGTGTGAATATTTTTTTACATGTTTTTTTGGACCTTTTAAGTTTTCTTAAATAAATATGCTTTTATTAATATGAAGACTTTGGCTCACAACAAACTATTTTTTGGACTTTATTCACAGGCAACCCTCAATGAATCAGAACAGACAGACACTAACAAGAATTTACCCTTATTCTCGTAGATGTGAGCAGTTAATGTATTTTAATTGCCGTATAAAATAATATATCTCCTACATATCCCCCAATTGAAGCTTGTCCCAGGGAAACAAGCAACTTATTGTGTCTCTAAGGAGCTAGACCTAAAGATTTTTGCTAAATTTCAATGTGAGTGATATTAAAAAGCCAGTTTTACCGATTTCTGTTTCTCGTTAAAAGAAAAAAAATTGAATTGAATGTACTGTATGTCGCTGGCACATACAGTACAGGGAAAGGTGAACAATAGGAAGGAGCGGCTTGGTAAAATGATCTATCTTGTTCAGTTGATGGATTAACTTCTGTAAAAACATCTAAATCTTAGAAATAATGAGCAAAATGTACATCTACATGCGACCATTGGGTTTCAATACTAGACAATGGCAATGGAAAAGGTTAATAAGTCTACTTCTATTATTGGATTAGCAGGAAATACTAGAAGGGAAAAGTAGAAGGTAAGGTCTTTTTTTCATTTGGTTGGATCACTCACGGTAGAAAATGTATTCGGTGTAGGATGTCCAAATCTTGTCGTCTGTCTGATCATGAGAAAACGTGCATGTTCCAGAAGAGTTACAGGCCACCATATGAAACCCAGCATCTGCCAACCTATCAAATGCTTGTTCCAAAAAGTTAAATTTCAGGTAGTACCTTGAGGTATATCTTTCAAGAGGTCGATCTGGATCTCTACTCTCATTGAGTGTGTCACCAAAAACTTCTTTAGCCAGTGAGGTCTTACCACAAGCTATCATTCTTGCCACCCTTCTAAATTTGGAATCTGTTGGATTGTCTCTGCCCAGTGTATAAGAGCCACGATATCCAATGGTGATAAAACCAGACCGCTGCAAGTCTGGTAGTGTAGACTGATTTCCAGCAGTTGCTGCAAGTCCATGAACAAATGTTAGATTTCTGGTAACTTCCATATTAGGTAATTGTTCTTCACAATCACTTTGAAATTTATCATCGCCAACAGAGTTCTGCTTATTAACTTTTGACACCAAGATTTTTATTAATTCTGGAAGTTTAAAGTACTCAGCTTCTCTCTGAAGTCTCTTTCTTTCAGGAAAATGATCAGGAAGAACCAATTTGTGGTCTCTCAAATAGTCTAACACATATCGGAAAAGAAATCCATCACGATCTAGGAAGAAGCGACCCTTGCTATCCCTGGCCAAATGCTCAACAGTTTTTTGTGAGAACATCTCCCATAGTAGTGATCCAGGAATGTTAACCAAAGTAAGGTAACGTGTTATGTAGACTTGCCCACCAACATTCAATTCTATTATGTCTGGGAATGAGGAAATTTCATCTGTTTGTTTTATCCAGCTTGAATTGTATGGAAAAGCCATGTATCTTTTATGTAGTCTATGTTGGGAAACATAATATGTTTACAAAAAAGTGTTAATAATTTGTATGCATTTCTAAAAACATTCAGCAAACTACATATTGAAATGAATAACTTATACTAAACATGTGTTTCCTCCAGTAAAAAAAGAACCAATAAGTACATGCAAGAATGATGTACCATATTTCTGGGACTATAATACGCACTGGATCATAAGATGCAGCTAGTTTTAGAGGAGGAAAATAGGGAAAAAAATCTGAAGCAAAAAGTGGGGACTCAAGCTTACATATGACTTTTTGATCACATTTTATTCAAATTTTTTGGGGATATGAAATGACCCATAAAAACCCCCACACTTTTGGAATTTGGAACTCTTTATCTTCTATGGTATACAACATACGGGATAAATGATACTATATTTTAATAGAATGGACTTAATGGACGTGGCAATACCAATTATGTGTAATTTTTTTATCGTTTTTATTTGTAAAACAGCAAAAGGCAGTGACAAACTTTTAATACGTATTTTTTAACATTAATTCTTATCTCCATTTGGGTACTTGACCACTAGGGGGCACAATCCCTTGTCCTATATACAGTATTATTGTACTACTGTATATAGGATTTTCACTCATTACCTATTACATCCTGCATGAGACTTCAGCTAACATGGCAACCGATCACCCCTTCTAACTTCATTTACTTAGATGCCGCGGCTGCGACCGTTGCAGTGTCTATATAGTCTGAAAAATATGGTACTTCTTATTAAAAATAAAACTATAGAAAATATATAATTAAAACCATATGAAAGTAATGCAGGCATAGGACTTCTGACCTAAATTGTTGAAACATTGCTGCATGAATTGTTATATGTATCTATATTGCTTTACACAATACACTTGCCTGTGACCAGATGTTACTTGCTAAAAACTCTACATGCTGCATTTCATTTTCAGGGTTACTGGGGTTTGCAGAATTTGTTTTTCAAAATGCAGCATTCGTTGAGCATGACATTTTTCTTGTAGTGTTTTCACAATAGGTTTTTATATAGGAATTTAGAAAGTGCCTAAAAAATTAAAGGGCCTTATGTATGAAAACTGTCTACGTGTAAGTCTTTCTTTGTTGCCCATTGCAAGCAATCAGAGCTCCCTTTTCATTTCATATAGTGCTTTAAAAACATGAAAGGGGAGCTCTGATTGGTTGCTGTGGGCAACAAAGAAATACTATGTGTGCCTTAAGTTGAAATATATTAAAATTGTGAAAGAACAAAAGCTTACATTTTCTTAAAAGTAGGAGCTTGGAAAAATGAGGATAACTTGAAATATTCTGGACTGCTACAAAGATGAACATTCACAGAAAGATAACCAACGTACAAATATTGCAATATTTTAAAATAATTTTGTTTTTGGAATGGCAAAAACAATCATGTAAAAGATCTGCAAAATGCTATGAAAGAGAAATTTAAATTTCTTACAGTTTATATGCATATTTGTCTGTAAAGTTCAGAATAGCTACATAAGATTATACTATGTTCTCTATATTCTATAAATAAATAAATCATCATAGATGGAGATGCATTCTATATTAGTTAGCCTAGGATGTCATCACCATTACATTATGTAAGATAAACTAATTACTAAACTTCCTTTAGCTCCAACAGTACAAACTAAATTTGCTGTAACCAGAATACCCCTAAACTTGTAGACTTAAACTTAGTTTTCCCATCTGGCTGTTTCACAGAGCCTGTTCTGTAAAGCCAGCTTCAGGCTCACACGTCCTGTTCATGCTGTGGTGGTTCTACACCAGTGACTGACGACATTTCAGCTCTAATATTCCTAGCTGAGCCTGTTAGAGGGGCATTGGTGGTGGAGGGCTACAGAGCTCTAAAGGGTTAAAAAATGTAACTAAGAAGGTAAACATGCTCCTGTACTGCTGATAAGCAGGGAATGACCTTACCATCCTGGTCAGGGCAGCTAGAGCAGAGGTCGGCAACCTAGGAAACCTTCTAACAAGCAGGAAAAAAGAACTGCTTTAACTTCAAAGGTAAGCAACATCAGAACAGCAATGTATTTGGTATTAGTCTTTATTTACTTTTGCCTACATGTTATAAACTAATCGATGTGATGGAAATACCCCTTTAATTATAACATTATGGATGGAATTTATAACTGTTTTTATGCCAGAAGTTACAATTTTTTGTGTACATCTTGCCACGTTTGAAAAACGTTGGTGGAGCTTAGTGGGTGGGAGGATTCCCTTCCTGCCGGACATATTAACTATTTTACGTTGTATATTACAACAACAAAAAATATACACAAAAATATACCCCAGCTCATAACTGGTGTGGATTTCTTTGTGTGTTGAATGGATACTGAAACATGTGCCAAATAGTGTAAAATATAACATTTAATAATCTATTTATAAAATACCAGAAGCAAAAAAATGTACAAATATATCTAACACATCCCTAGGAACACTTATAAACTAAGACTGCCTGTCCACAAAAATTTGGGTTAGTCACTCCAACAAGGGTGACCCAAACAGAAACCTGGGCTATTAGATCCTATTATGTCCCTGATTGCTGCCAGGAAGATTCTTCATACAAGCAAAATTGAGAATAATTTTAATAATAAGGAATATAAAGGCTACAAAGATCCACGGGGTTACAAACACTATAGCACATATGATCTACATGGGGAGATTTTCAGTCCGGACAAAAAATCCCCCAGCTACTCCCGACGTGTTTCCCCCAGATTAAAAAAATGTTCAGGGGGGAATAACCAATCAGCAGTAACCCACAAACAATGAGGCACAAAATAGTGGCCCAAAATAGCAAAAAACAAATGTTAACAGAATAGATCAAGCAGAAGAGAATATATAAAGCAGAGATGTTTAAGGGAACTCAGAACCCTAGTATCCGAGGATGGCATAAACAATGGGTTCTGATACAGTGTGCTGCCACAATGTCAGAAGGAAGGTAGTCCTTACATCAGTGGGCCTTCACGTGAACACTGATATTTAACACCCTTCGTTTTGCAATTATCATAACTAGAGATGAGCGAATTTCTCAAAAATTCGATTCGGCCAGTTCGCAGATTTTTTCCCAAAAACGAATCGCATTAAAAAACAGCTATTTCCTAGCTGCAGAGAGCCAGTATGATGTTGTAGAACATTGTGCCATGCTGAAATATGCATAGGGAACATGGTTTGGTATTGAAACAATGCTGTGTTTTAGTATGACATGCAGATGACAGGCACCGCTCTTGGAATCACTTCACACTTCACTTATCTGGGCAGTTACGGGGTCAAAACTGACCAAATAACTGAAGTGGGAATGCAGCCTGACAAGGTACTGTCAGCAAGATTAGGGCCAAGATCCCACTATAGAAGAAATTTTGCGTTGACGTCACTGATCATTTTGCCCTTCCTTTGACCGGTCAGTGTCCGCTTTTGGTCAGTAATCTAACAGTATTGCCAAAGCCAAAAAAATAGGAGTGGATCCAAAACAGAGATGACAAGTAAATGGAATATTTGCATGTCTTGTGTGTTTTGTTTCCACTCCTGCTTTTGGCTAACTAATCATAAGACAATCCTGATGCAAACAAAGGACCATGTCATACTGGCCTTACTGCTTCTCCGCTATCAGTCGGTCAATAATCCAACAGTATTGCTAAAGCCAAAAATAAACAGGAGTTCATCCAAAACAGAGATGGTAAGTAAATGGAATATTTGCATGTCTTCTGTGTTTTGTATCCACTCCTGCTTTTGGCTACTTAATCATCAGACAATCCTGAAGCAAACAAAGGACCATGTCATACTGAAATTACAGCTTCTCCGCTCTCATTCAGTCAATAATCCATCAGTATTGCTAAAGCCAAAAAGAAACAGGAGTTGATCCAAAACAGAGATGACAAGTAAACGGAATATTTGCATGTCTTCTGTGTTTTGTATTCACTCCTGCTTTTGGCTACATAATCATCAGACAATCCTGATGCAAACAAAGGACCATGTCATACCGGCCTTACGGTCCAAAGACATAATCGGTTGTGTGTGTCCTTTTTATTCCTTCTGACAGATTAAAAGAAGGGGAAAACCAAACATAGTGGCAAGGTGATAGAGTGGTGGAGGGTGAAAACAGCATTAGGAAACCGCAGGGTGGTCTACTGAGAGAGTTGTCAGTTGGCAGCAGCATGAGTAAGCCACAGAGTAGCACAATGAAAGATTGTGGAGGTGACTGCAGCATAAGTAGGCCACAGAGTGGCACAATGACATATTGAGGAGGTGGTAGCAACATGAGTAGGCCACAGAGTGGCAAAATTACATATTGAGGAGGTGGCAGCAACATGAATAGGCCACAGAGTGGCAAAATGACAAATTGAGGAGGTGGCAGCAACAAAGTTAGGCCACAGAAATGGCACATTAACAAATTAAGGAAGTGGCAGCAACAAGCTTGGCGGTGTAGGAATGGCTGAAGTGCATGCAAAGTTTCCTGGCCATTTTCAGAACGTCTTGTAGATGGGTGGAAGACTTGAGGAACCATTTGACAACCAGATTGAACACGTGCGCCATGCAGGGAGCTTGGCTCAGCCCTCCTCAGCGCAGCGTGGACACCATGTTCTTTCCATTGTCTGTCACCATGGTTCCGATTTTCAGTTGTCGCAGAGAAAGCCACAAATAGATTTCGTCTTTTATGACGCGGAACAGTTCCTCCTCTGTGTGACTTCGTTCGCCCAGGCTAACTAGATGTAGAACTGCATGACACCACTGTGCCCTGCACATGTGGTATGACTTCTGGAGGCTGAGGTGGTGGAGGAGGAGGAGGCGGGCATTGGCGCAGGATCAGCAGTTTGACAACATGGAGGAGAAAGCGGCGTCTCCTGTCCAAGTTGCTGGTGTGGCTCCCGACAATGATTATGAAGTCCTTGCTTCACCCGACTCCCAAGTGCGATCGGCTACATTGTCATCGATGTTTGCCCGTCACTGCTGTCCTCCTCAATGGTCTCGGTATGCAGAGCCTGACCACTCGTAACATAACCCCCCATGCCACTCTCCACATAACCACTTGACTGCCTATTGCAAGAAGCAGTGGATGTCTGTCCCACCTCTTTGCTGCCAAGTAGCTGCTCACTGTCCTCAAATAGTTCGTCCTCGCTGTATAGTGGCACAGAGCCCACAGTATATAGTAGTTCTCTGGCTGAGGGAACTAAACGGGACAGAGGGGATGAGGACAGGTGAGGACCCCTGACCTGCTCCCGGGCCATGGTTGTGTCTGATGAACCCACTGACTGTGGGGGGTTTGTCAATTCACTGGGAGGAAGTGGATGACCTATTTAACCTTAAAGAATTTGGGTTGCTGAAAACCCACGGCCACTAATGACCCCGATACTCGGCCCTCCCCGATCACCCTGCTGCAACATCCCCTTACTGTGCTTACCGTGCCTGCTCCCGAAAATTTTGTGACAGTGTCACCCCATGTAAAGGGGCCTGCCCCTTCTCTGTCTGAAATATTGTTTGATCAAAAATTTACAATACAACAAACTCTGTTTAATGAAGATGTCTGTATATGATTCATACACACACTGAATTACAGAATTCCCAACAAAAAGTGGATAAATTAACTCTTGGACACAGATTTCAGTCTGTGGGTGTATTGAACTTATTGGATTTCTAGCATGTACAGCAGAAATACAGACACCCTGAATTTGACACAGAATTCCCCACAAACAGTGGATAAATTAATTCTTGCCACGTGCAATACCCAAAAAATAAAAAACAGGGTTTCGGGAACAGGTTTGTATATGACACACACCCTAAAGGTCTTTCAACCCTAGCTCGAAATCGAAGTATTTTGCACGGGGTTTATCTAGTGCTCTACAGACAGAGCTTGTGCTAGGAGACAGTGCAAGGGGCAAAATTTTAAAAAATGGCTGCCCTAGTTATAGGGCTGGACTCAATAAGCGGGCTGGCTGCTGTTTTGCTGCCAGTCATTAGGGGTTTCCTTCTTCCTCCCATATTTTCTTTTCCCCCATTCACGCCATGTGCCTGGCCATTTTAGACGTTACCACAAATCGCCATGAATTCGGCTCTAACAAAATCAAATTTTCCTGAAATTCTAAATAATCATTCGCCACCCCTACCTAAACTTGCATTTGGGAAAGGTTGACCCATGCATACATTTTTGAGACATGTATGCAGCTACAGGCCTTACAGCCACCACATTTGTAAGTACCTGAGATGTTAGAAGAAAGCAATGTAAAATTAGATCCAATTTTGTCAGAATTTGCTGGCTCGTACACTAGTATAACTTACTAAAAAAATTTGAGACTACGTAGTACATAGCCATTTTTATACCCCATCAGTTAGATATAAATGGCTATATTCTTGTGGCTACGCAATGGTCACCACAGGATGCTGCCAACATATTGCTGATCCAATAGCATCTCTTGCTGAATTTGCAAGCTCTAATCAAACTGGGTAAGCCACCCTATTTATTGTGGGTTATTTATTCTACTTGATACTACCTTTCATCTGACATCGTGGCAGCACACTCTGTTAAGGGATCCCTCTTCTATAACGTGGACCCTGATATGTACCAGAGCCCATTGCGTGTGCTATTCTCAGTGTCCTAGAGACGTGAGTTCTATTGAACATCTGTGCTTTATCTATTTTCTTTGCATTTGTTCTTTTCTGTTCTGGGCCACTACTTTGTGCCTCATTTTCTGTGGGTTCGTACTGTTCAGTTATTTACTGATTAACCCTTTTTTTTTTTTTTTTTTTTTTAATCTGGGGGAAACACGTCGAAAGCAGCTGGGGGATTTTTTTGGTCCAGACTAAAAAAACTCCCCCTAAAAGATCATTTTTGGGTTTTAGTTTTGAAAAAAGTGTGAGTGATTGTGTCAACTATCGTTATCTTCGATAGTCGATACGTAATTATCAAGACGTTCCGACAGTCGATAATTAAATTTCCCGATGACCCTTAAAGTCTATGGGGGAGGGAAAACACCTTCATTTTACACCCAAAAAGGGGTTTAGAAGCTGGGAAATTAAAATCCACAACAGTAAACTGGGTACGTGCTACACTTAGGCAAGACAATAGGCAAGAAGAGCCAGAAAAAAAGCCCAAAATATTTCTATCCTTTTTAAGAAAAGGGTTTCACACCAACATTTCAATTTTTAATTTATCAAAACTTTTTGAGTAACTAAAATCGTCCCGCTTTTAAAAAAAAGGTCAACATTTTTCCAAAATAAAATTAAAATTCAAATATTTTGTTCGTTTTGGGCCCCAAAAAGGACCTTTTTCAACCGAATCTCTAAAAATAAAACAAAACAACAAATTTGTTAGTATACTAACATGATAACCCAAAAATATTTGTTTTTTAGTAACAAGAATAATAAAACCTCATTTCTCACTTACAAGTTTTTTCCTCTTATTGAATTCTTTGTTATCTTATAACACCATTGAAATCAAGACAAAACAGGAAAAATTTTTTACTAGAAAAAAAAACAATAAATTTTTAACAAAAAAAGTGGGTTTTTTTATCAGAACAAAATTGCAAGTACACCCAAATTTTTCTCTAAAAAGGGGATATTCAAAAAGAGGGGGGCCCATTTAGAAAGAAGGGGGGAAAGAAATAGTAATCCCCCTTGTAGCTATCTATTCAGGATCCTTCAGTCCCCAGGGTAACCAAATTTTGTCTTAATTTATATATTTTTACATAATCAGAGACTAAAGAAAAGAAAATCTGTGAATGTGTCCCACACACCATTTCACTGCATAATTACCCACTGTGAATTTTTTTATTAATAATGGTAATATAGACCCCTTACCCCTATAAAGGGGCAACAATTCCCAATTAGAAAAATTCACTAAATAAGTTTGGTTAATATCTAATTTATATTTTAAAAAACACAAAACAAACTCAAAAAGGACTGGACGTTGGTGCCAGCATCTAATTTTAAAAAAAACAATAATTTAGATCGTTTAAAGATTTTTCCGAACATGTTGCTTGTGGCGTGGATGGAGCCGGAACTGAGTGCCGAGAAGTCGCGCGAGACTTTATACCGTGCGCACTGGAATGCCAACACCCAACATGGCGAGCTAAGTCTCCCATACACAAGGCGCATTCGCCATGCACGCAACGGGCTATCAGTGTCTATAGATTACATAAATGACACTAAATTTTATTAAGGCTGGACAATGATGGTTATAGGCATCCCACATAATATAGATATTACGTAAAGGCTCCCCATTCCGCCCTCGGCACATTTAAACCTCCGGTCATCAAAAGCATGAACCGCTGGCCGCTCTCGGCACATATAGCAAGAATCAACCATAGCACTATCGCTCCATCAATATATCCATTAGAGACATATCCTAGCCTACTATTATCAATCCAAATGGATTTGACTACATATATAAAGCTGAAAGGGAACATTAGTTTATTCTATTAATCCAATTATCAACAAATATGATATATGGACTAAATTACCCCTAATTTAACAATGCTTTTTAGAAAAACATGGAATCGTGAGAGACATTCACAGGTGTGTACAAATTTTAGATAAGCCACAACATACCTCTAATTCTATTGATATCATTACTGAACTGCATTTTGGAAATTAATTTGTTTCATTTGATTCGGAATGTCGTTCCCTAATAATGGTATAGTAGGGCTCTTGTTCACCCAAAAAGCATAGACTTAAATAACCTCCTCATGATACCATATGGATCCCCATATAGTAGATGGTCCTGGTCCCCATTAATAAATCTTAGGGAAATTAAAGATTGATGCAGAAATCAAAATCCCTATTAAGGCATTTAGGGGTTAATGTTTCTAGATGGTGAATCCAGAAGGATTCTCTCTGTTTTAGCAACCGTATTCTATCCCCTCCTCTTCGAGGTGTCTGTATGGAATCGATCACCTGGTATCTTAATTGAGACACATTATGATTCCTTTCAGCAAAATGTGCTGGAATTGGCAGAAGGAGCTCATTCCTCCTAATGGTGGATTAATGTTTTGCTATGCGGTCCTGCACACGCTGGGTAGTCTCCCCAACGTATGTGAGACCGCACGGATATTTAATCACGTAAACCACAAAACGGGATTCACAAGTAAAAAACTGTTTAATCTTAATCCTTTTACCCGTTTGTGGATGAGTCAGATATTCACCCTTGATGACATTAGAACATTGGCCGCAACCAAGACAGGGATAAGTGCCTGTTCTTTGGGAATGTAAAAAAATCTGTCTAGGAATTTTAATAAAACTGCCCACATCTGCTCGAACAATCTTGTCTCTTAGATTAGGTGATATTTTATAACAGCTGATTGGGGGAGAACTAAATTCCTCAATCTTGGGATATGCTTGATGTAATAATGGCCAATTTTTGCGAATTGCTCCTTATATTTTTTCAACAAAGGGATGGTATGTAGTAACACATGCAATACGTTTAATCTTCCTGTCCTTTCCTTTCTCCATGTTACCTACTTCATTTATATGTGTTTTTTCTTTTTCCAGTAGAGATTCTGGATATCCCCTCTGTAAGAATCGGTTGGACATATCTGAATGACGAACAGAGGGATTTCTGTTTGGATTTACTCCAAATTATACTAGAAGAGAATTACTTTCTCTTCGGGGACGATTTTTACATCCAAAAGAGAGGAACAGCTATGGGCTCCAATATGGCCCCCCCCATATGCAAATGCATACATGTCAGATGTGGAAGAGTCGTACATCTATAACAACTATCTATTTCGAGATTATGCAAAATTTTGGGTTCGTTATATAGATGACATTTTTTGCATATGGGGGGGTCCCGAGTCCTCTATCCTGGAATTTGTGGAATTCCTGAACGGATATATACCCGGAATTGAGCTTTACTGTTAATTTCAGCGAAACTGAGGTGAGTTTTCTAGATACTCTGATAAGGAAAGATTCTACAGGTATGTTACATTTTGATCTTTATCAGAAACCAACTGATAGGAATAGCCTTCTAGAATATCATAGCAACCACCCTAAATCTGTGAAAAAAGCTCTCCCCAAGTCTCAATTTAAGAGGGTTGAAAGGATAGTATCAGATAGAAAAACATGTGATACCCGAATAGGGGAAATGTCCAACCGATTCTTACAGAGGGGATATCCAGAATCTCTACTGGAAAAAGAAAAAACACATATAAATGAAGTAGGTAACATGGAGAAAGGAAAGGACAGGAAGATTAAACGTATTGCATGTGTTACTACATACCATCCCTTTGTTGAAAAAATATAAGGAGCAATTCGCAAAAATTGGCCATTATTACATCAAGCATATCCCAAGATTGAGGAATTTAGTTCTCCCTCAATCAGCTGTTATAAAAGATCACCTAATCTAAGAGACAAGATTTTTCGAGCAGATGTGGGCAGTTTTATTAAAATTCCTAGACAGATTTTTTTACATTCCCAAAGAACAGGCACTTATCCCTGTCTTGGTTGCGGCCAATGTTCTAATGTCATCAAGGGTGAATATCTGACTCATCCACAAACGGGTAAAAGGATTAAGATTAAACAGTTTTTTACTTGTGAATCCCGTTTTGTGGTTTACGTGATTAAATGTCCGTACGGTCTCACATACGTTGGGGAGACTACCCAGCGTGTGCGGGACCGCATGGCAAAACATTAATCCCCCATTAGGAGGAATGAGCTCCTTCTGCCAATTCCAGCACATTTTGCTGAAAGGAATCATAATGTGTCTCAATTAAGATACCAGGTGATCGATTCCATACAGACACCTCGAAGAGAAGGGGATAGAATACAGTTGCTAAAACAGAGAGAATCCTTCTGGATTCACCATCTAGAAACATTAACCCCTAAAGGCCTTAATAGGGATTTTGATTTCTGTATCAATCTTTAATCCCCCTAAGATTTATTAATGGGGACCAGGACCATCTACTATATGGGCATCCATATGGTATCATGAGGAGGTTATTTAAGTCTATGCTTTTTGGGTGAACAAGAGCCCTACTTTAGCATTATTAGGGAATGACATTCCGAATCAAATGAAACAAATTAAATTTCCAAAATGCAGTTCAGTAATGATATCAATAGAATTTAGGGGTATGTTTTGGCTTATCTAAAATTTGTACACACCTGTGAATTCTCTCCCCGATTCCATGTTTTTCAAAAAAGGGCATTGTTAAATTAGGGGTAATTTAGTCCTTTATATCAAAATTTGTTGATAATTGGATTAATAGAATAAACTAATGTTCCCTTTCAAATCCATTTGGAAATTTATAATAGTAGGTTAGGATATGTCTCTAATGGATATATTGATGGAGAGATAGTGCTATGGTTGATTCTTGCTACATGTGCCGAGAGCGGCCAGTGGTTCATGCTTTTGATGACCGGAGGTTTAAATGTGCCGATGGCGGAATGGGGAGCCTTTACGTAATATCTATATTATGTGGGATGCCTTTAACCATCATTGTCCAGCCTTAATAAAATTTAGTGTCATTTATGTAATCTATAGACACTGATAGCCCGTTGCGTGCATGGCGCATGCGCCTTGTGTATGGGAGACTTAGCTCGCCATGTTGGGTGTTGGCATTCCAGTGCGCATGCGCACACGGTATAAAGTCTCCCGCGACTTCTCGGCACTCAGTTCCGGCTCCATCCACGTCACAAGACAACATGTTACAGGTAAATGCTTTAAACGATCTAAATCTATTGTTTTATGTTATATAGATAGCTGGCACCAACGTCCAGTCTCTTGTTGAGATTGTTTTGCGGGAATCGGCAAGGCTGTCTTTTAAATATCAATTAGAATATTAACCAAACTTATTTAGTGACATATTTCTAATATGGGTCATTGTCTAGCCCCTTATATTGGTAAGGGTCTATATATACCATTATTAATAAAAAAATTCACAGTGGGTAATTATGCAGTGAACATCGGTGTCGTGGGACACATTCACAGATGTTTCTTTTCTTTATGTCTCTGATGTATGTAAAATATATAAATATTAAGACATAATTGGTTATTCTGAGACTGAAGGATCCTGTAATAGATAGCTACAGAGGAGGATTACTATTTCTTTCCCCCTCTTCTTTCTGAATAGGCCCCCTCTTTTCTGAATATCTCTGTTGTAGAGAATACATTCTGGGTGTACTTGCAATTTTGTTCATGATAAACAACCACTTTTTTGTATACAAATAATTGTTTTTTTTCTAGATAAATAATATTCCTGTTTTGTCATTGTATTTTAATAGGTGTTATAAGATAACAAAGAATTCAATAAGAGATGTAAAAAACTTGTAAAGTGAGTAATGATGTTTTTATTATTCTATGTTACTAACAACAAATATGTGTGTTATCATTGTTATGTATACTACATATTTGTTGTTTTGTTTTTATTACTTTAGAGATTCGGTTGAAAAAGGTCCATTTAGGGACCGAAAAGTACAAATATTTGTATTTGAATCTAATTATTTTGGAAAAATGTTGACCCTGTTTTTATGAAGCGGGACGATTATTATGTTACTCAATAAAGTTTTGATAAATTAATAATTGAAATGTTGGTGTGCAACCTTTTCTATACAAAGGACTATTAAAATTGTTTTGGTTTGCACCCACCTTACCTGTAGAGGTTCTCTATATTCACTATTCCCCTGTCTTTTACCACTGAATAACCTTTAACCTGCATGACCCACAAATGAAAAGTGCAAGAAGGCAGTATTATTTGAACCACAATTTTACTTGAACAGGACATTGATTATCCATGTCCTGGCCACAGCATGGTCCCCGAACCTACATGACCTCCAGATTAAAAAAAGTGCTGAAAAAGGAGTCTTTCAAACCTTTTAGTTGAAACTGGACATTGACTATCCCTGTCCGGACCGCAGCTTGACCCCAAAACCTCTTGAACCCACAGATTAAAAGTGTGGAAAAAAGGATTCTTTCAATCACCATATGTTTTAGTTGAACTGGGGACATTGACTTATACATGTCATGTACCGCAGCATGACCTCAACCTGTATGACCCCACAGATTAAAAAGTGCCGAAAAAAGGAGTCTTTGAAACCACCATTTTTAGTTGAATGGGAATTGACTATGCCCTGTCCATGGACGCAGCATGAACCCAAACCTGTCTGATCCCAGGTTAAAAACGTGCCGGAAACAAGGAGTATTTGCACCACCATTTTAAGTTGAACTGGACATTGGACTATGGCCTGGTGCTGGACGGCAGCAATGGACCCCAAAACCTGTCTGATCCACAGGTTAAAAGTGCGGAAAAAGGTGTCTTTCAACCACCCATTTCAGTTAAACTGGGACATTGGACTATCCATGATCCTGGACTGCAGCATGAACCCAAAACCCCGCCACAGCAGAAAATTTCTCCAAAAAGAAACAAACTATATTAAAAACAATTCATTTTCTATTTTTGCTGGTGCTAGAGCTACTTGACATTCTACTGTGACATTGTTCCACCGTGACATAGAATTGTGAAGCAAACTAAACAGATGTCACCAGTAGGTCAACGATGGCCTGTGTGAAAATCCTTTATTCTACTGTCAAGTGGGTTGGGGAAATTACTGGATCAAGGCAGAGTGAGACTGTAAACATGGATCAAGAGGTTTAGCTGGCCAGGCCGGCTTACAGTGGGTGTGATGAGAGCATGGGCTGGCGTCCGTCATCTATTAAACGCAAGGTTCAGCAGCAGTGCCCGAGTTTACGTGGCTGCAGTGAGAGCCCAGCCCAGGCGTCCGTCATCATTAATACGGCACAAAAAATGCCCTTATGATGCAGCAATGAAATAGTCAGTGCTGAAGGAGAGTGCGGAGAGGAAGTGTGAGTCAAGACTCAGACCTTCCTCAGTTACACAGTCAAGACCTTGGGTAGCGCTAGAGAATAAATTTCTGCCTGTACAGAAGCGCTTGCCCATCCGTCATGAGTGCGGACCAGTTGAGCTTTCACTTGGAATGCTGGTGTTGACGCTCCTGTTTTCACCTAGGTGCCCTTTTTCTTGGCATTCTTTTTCTCGTTTTACTCAAGTTGTTGGAAGGAATTGTCCTCTGTTTCTTGGGGCCTGGCGAATGTGCTCCATAACCTTATCCTCTGAATAACTCACATCTGTTAACAGTCTTCCTGTACCTCCCTTGTACAATTTCAGAGGATTATTTGTATCAGCTATTTTGTACCAGTGCAATTTTTTTAGTAGTTTAATTCTATGAAAAAAACACATTTTTAAATAGTATGGTATCCCACCACATCTTTGTTTCTCTCTTTTTAATTCGTATATTATTGGGTTGTCTCACTACAGGGATTGTAGCTATGTTACAGATCTTGCAAAAAAACATAGTCATTTTGCAAATGTGTCATTAACTTTTGTCATAGCACCTCACCCTTAAAGCAAAAAAAACGCACACCACTTGACAATTGTGAAGAACAAATGTCTGTTAGAAACCATTTTTTTTTTTATAATAGGACCTGTAGTATTGTGCATTTCAAAGCATGCATGACCCAAAAAATTATAAAAATGACTTCTCAACCACTGTTAAAAATTGTGAGGGAGAAAATGGCAACTTAGAAACCACATTTCTGTTTCGAAAAGAACATGAAATTATTGCTGTATTCTCACAGCAACATTCCACCAAAAAATTATAAAATTGACTTCTCAACCACTGTTTAAAAATTGTGGAGGGAGAAATGCCACTTAGAAGCCACATTTCTGTTCCTAAAGGACTATAATTATAGCTTGTAATCTCACACAGCAACATGACCCCAAAGCACTGACAATGCAAAAAAATTCTAAAGATAAAGGAGTAAATGGATACGGTTTTGTCATGAAACCTGGAGTCTTTTCGTCTCTCAGCCGCCAAAAAACAGCCAAAATTATCTTTTGGGAACTGAAATAAAATTGCAGTCAAGAAAATTATCCAATTTTAAAAAAAAAGTTTTCAAGAGGACCATTTCTTTTGAAGAGGAATGTGAGATACTGAGTAGACCGCAAATAATCGGTGACCTCGGCAATTGGGGCCACAAATATCAGAGATCCATGCCTGATTCGTCTTGATGAAAGTCAAACGATCAAACATTTATCTGTTGGAAAGCCGGATTGCGTTTGTCTGTAATGACTCATCCAGCTTGTGCTGAAGGTCCGCTCAGATCTTGATGTGGCTGTGGCAGAGCAACACTCTATGGGTGGTGAGAGAGCTCGGGCCATTCATTCATTTTGGATACCCAGAAGTCGATTGGGTCGGAACTATCCAAAAACATCGGTGTAGAGACGCAGATAGTCGTTGCACCATGATCTTAAGCGGTCTCTGTGTGTTGTATCGTGTGCCTGTTGACATGCGTGGGTGAGGTGGTAAATAAAAGATTGCCAGAGGTCACCCATTAGGCTTTTGCCACAATGCTTGCTGCTGCCGCTACGCTACTTGGTTACTCTACTTGCTGTAAGTTGCTGACGTTGTTCCACCGTGACAATTAAAGAACGTGAAGCAAGACGCAACTGATTCTACAGTTGATCAATCAGCACGGTCTCCAAATTTCTGAATTTTACTCTCTATTTGGGTAGTGGAAGGGAAAGTGCTGTGTTTTGATTTGTACGGGGATCGTGGGAGGGTTTTGCCAACCAGGTCTGTTGTTCAGTTTGATGGCATTAATAGGAGGATCCATGTTGGAGGAAATGGAGACAATCCAAAGCAATCATGTGAGAGATGGGAAGCCTTGATTTCCCAAGCCTTGGGTCGAGGGGGCACTAGCAAACTGATCTTCCTCATTTTCCTTCTCCGCCTCAAATTCACACCAACCTCTTTCCAAGGCAGGGACATCGGTAACGTCGGTATCCAGGAATACCTCATCCTCCTCCTCCTCCGCTTCCTCCGGCACAGCTTAAACACAGCCCTGACTTGCCTGAGATGTTGCCACCTGAGAGCTGACCACCCCGGCGACGCCTTGCAACTAGCCATGGACCGTGAAACCGCTGCCTTAATGAAGACTGATAAATGTGAACTGTCGGGCCTTGTGGATTCGATGGAGAGAAAGGCTCCGTGTCCGCATCTGGGTCCGTCTCCTCTCCATCGCTGGTTGGACCTGATGTTTCAGAGTGTCCAACGATGTTCCAGAACTAAGATCACCATGTGACAAGAGAATTGTTCCGCACTGACCATTTTGGTGCTTCTCCAAAAACTGGCTAGGATGGTGCAGAGCCTCTTTCACCTGCCTTCAACTTCTCGGTGGCTCAACACCCCGAGGTCCGCACAGCCTTCTTGTCAGGCACATGTGTCAATTCGTACTGCTAATGGCATGCGCTGCTGCCACAATCGCTGGTGCATGTGGGAGGGTGGAATCCAGCGTGTTGCCCACGTCAACAATTAAGACGTTTGGCGGGGAGGCCGAGCTTGGACGCTGACACGCAGCCAGGCGGGACGAAGCAGGGTACAACGGGGAAGTGCCGAGCATCTGACTCGGAAGCCTCCCTCACATGAAGGCAGTCCAGACAGTGTAGCGCTTATAGTAATTTCTGGTCGACAAGGTTCATGACATGTTGCCAGGCATGGGATGTTGCTCCAGCCTACCGATCTTAAGGGTGGCCAGCAGATTTCGGACCGTTTATTTTTCGCACACCACCTTGCCTGGCACAAGGTTCTTGTCACCCAGCCAGCGCTCGGTCTCATTGCGGAGAGCCCGTCCACAGCACATGACCTGATGTTTTGGACCAGTCTCCCATGACCAGACTTAATTTTAACCGGCCTGGTTTCTCTGGGCACGTGTGCCAGCAAGAGGACCTTGGGGAATAGGAACCTTGCACCTCCCTGCGGTTTTGAAGAGCGTGCGCCGAGCCCTGAGAGCACTGTCACCACCCAGAGACATCCACCCAGGCTCACCTGTGAGCTGTCATAGAGATATAGCGGCCTTGGCCGCGCCTTACTAGTCCATGTGTCGGTGGTAGATGGACTTTGCCGGGACACAGATGCAGACAACGCGCTTGGAAATTTTAGATGACCACTTGGCTGGCCAGGGCGCAAAAGGACGGCTTTTTGGCAAAGAAATTCTCTGCTCGGCATCTGGTATTGGGGGCAGGCAAGGGCATGATGTGGCAGAACCCATCGGTGTCACAGACAGAACGGTAACATTTACAAGGCCAAAAGGCTGGCAATGCGACATTTCAGGCTTTGGCTTGGGCGTATGTTTGGCTTAAAAGTGTTTCTTCTGCTCCCAAACCTGGTAGACAGAAGGCTGGCTGCTAGAACTGGGCTGCTGTACGGCGTGCAGGGTCGTCAAAACTGGTGGAAGGAGAATGGGTAGGATGGGTCTCTGTGGTGCTGGTTGGTACTCGGGCAACGGTGGGAGCCTGAAGCAGAGGCTGATCATGATCATGACTCTGAGGACATGGGCAGCTGAGGAATGCTTTGGTGGTGGTGCGAGGAGTCGGCGACAGTGGGTGGTGACAGTGGTTGGAAGCCCGGCATCGGTGATTGGGCCTTTTTGGCCAGTGTTCCCTCCATTTCAACTCATGCATTGCTCTGCATGTTGACTAAAACATGTTCCTTTTCGACGGCGATAAGCGAGGAGCGGTGTTTTCTGCTGATGGTGGCTGGGCGGAAATTCATTCAGCGGACTTCACGTATGCTCTCTCCCCTTTTAGAGGGGGAGCCGTATCTGACACTACCCAATCATTCTTCTCCTCGTCCAGTGATTGGAAGCGCTCGCAAGCAAATTCTGCTGAAAAGGACCACGTTGAATCGCAATGTCGGTCATCATCATCATCAAACAGGTGGCCTTCTAGTCCTGACATTCTGCTCCTGGAGCTGCGGGCTACAAGCAACAGCACTGCAAGGCGTTGCTGACCCACACGGGATTTTTGCTGATTGGACCGGCTTCCTTCTCCTCTTGATGCATCAGCAGTTGGGCAGTAGAGGAGGACAAAATAAACTCTTTGGGCCCTCTTGATTCTATTGGAAATGCCTTTCTGACCCCACCGCATTTTTTCATCAAAAGAGGTCTTCAGAAAATGGAATTATCACAGTGGTGGGTACACGATGTTGACATTTGGGCTGTCCTGCGCTTCATGTTGGACGGATGCTGACGATGCTGGATGGAATAGTGTGAGCGATTATTATTTACAAATACTATGAATCAGCACAGTTTTATGGTGATCGGATTTTTTTAGATCATGCGATAATTTAGGTTAAACTCTGTGCATCATCTATTCAAGATCGCGCCTTTTCGGCGCTTCCTGTAATGTGGCGGCCAGCAAATCAGAGATTTACAGAATAGAGCAGGGTGAGATGTGTGTGCGACGTCATGCTGGGGATGTGAATGGTTGCGATTGGCTGGAAAAATCTCATGACTGTTTACATTAGACAGCGTTTCTGTTCAGCCTCAGTGTCTGCTCTGCGTCTCAGAGCAGAAGGCCGTTGCGCTCATGCTTGTGTCCAAACTGCTCAGCGAAATTATTCTATTTCTTCTCAGAAAACATTTACTATTAAGCTGTGTTCCTTACAATTTAGTTAGATTAGAGTTTGGAAGATTTTATATAGTTAGTAGTGACTTTAATGGAGATCTACGCTGTAAAGTCACGGGGGGGAGCGAAGGGGGGACCCCCTGCGGGCGACACAGACAAGCCTATAAAGTATACTGGTAAAGTTCACAAGATTAGTGTAAACATTGCAAATAGCTTTATTGTTAACAGTTTTCTATTGAATATTCCTGGATATTGGGCAGCCTGAACTTTATGGATACACATCTTTTCTAGTTAACTGCAAGGTCTCTTTGTTAGATGCAAAACTCCAATTTTATTATCAGCTATACATTTCGGATAGGTGTTCATTTTCAATTTTGCCCATCCACTTTTGTTGATTTATTCCACCTTGCACTTAAAATTGAATCCAGAAATTTTATAGTCACCACAGGTGAATTGAAAGGTGCAAAAAATATCGTGTATTATACGAATACAAAAGCTCTATAAGATACTGGATAAGCTTCACCAAGACTTAGTTGTAGACATTGCAAATAGCTTTAATTATTAACAGTTTTCTATTGAAAATATTTCCTGAATATTGGCAGCCTGAACTTATAGGATACACATCTTTCTAGTAACTGCAGGTCTCTTTTGTTAGGTAGCAAAAACTCCACTTTTATTATCAGTATACATTTCCAAATTAGTGTTCACTTTTAATTTTTGCCCATGCCAACCTGGTTGTTTATATCCACCTTGTACTTAAATTAGAATCCAGCAAGTCAGCACCAGGTTGATAGGTGCCAAAAATACCTTGTAATATCCGATTAAATTTTGATACGTGTTTTTTTACTTTGGCGACACTACAGCTTTGTTTATTTATATTGAGGCACCTTGCACTTAAATGTGAATAACTGCAATTTTTTAGTCACCACAGGTGAATTGATCGGTGCCAAAAACAAAATACCTTTTATTATCGAATACATTACAGATACGTGTTTTTTGCACTTTTGCCCCAGTCCAGAATTTGTTGATAGAGTCCCCACCTTGCAGCTTCAAATTTGAATCCAGCAACTTGTGTAGTTACCAAGGTGAATTGATAGGTGCCAAAAACTACCTTTTTATTATCCGAATTTCATTACAGTTACGTGTCTTTTTTGACTTTGGTTGCATTACAAAAGGGGGGGGGCTTTTTTTTTTTGGTTTCATTGAGGCACTCTTGCACTTAAATGTGAATACTGGCAATTTTTTGTCACCCAGGTGAATTGATAGGTGCCAAAAAATACCTTTTTTTATGCCGAATACATTACAGATACATGTTTTTTGCACTTATTGCCCAGTCCAGATTTGTTGATAGAGCCACCTTGCAGCTAAATTGATTCAGGAATTGTGTAGTTACCACTGGTAATTGATAGGTGCCAAAAATACCTTTTATTATCCGAATACATTATAGATACGTGTTTTTTTACTTTGGTGCACACAGCTTTGTTTCATTGAGGCACCTTGCACTTAAATTGTGAATACTGCAATTTTTTAGTCACCAAGGTGAATTGAAAGGTGCCAAAAAATACTTTTATTATCCGAATCATTACAGATACGTGTTTTTGACTTTGGTGCACTTCAGCTTTGTCTCATTGAGGGCACTTGCGCGCTTAAATGTGAAACTGCAATTTTTTAGTCACCACAGGTGAATTGATACGGTGCCAAAAAATACCCTTTTATTATCGAATACATTACAGATACGTGTTTTTTGCACTTTTGCCCCCAGTACTGATTTGTTGAATTGAGCACATTGCAGTTAATTTGAATCCAGCAATTGTGTAGTTACACAGGTGAATTGATAGGTGCAAAAAAATACCTTTATTATCCGCAATACATTACAGATACATGTTTTTTGACTTTGGTGCATACAGCTTTTGTTTCTTTGAGGCACCTTGCAATTAAATGTGAATACTGCAATTTTTTGTCCACAACCAGTGAATTGATAGGCGCCAAAAAAAAATACCTTTTAGTTATTACGAATACCATTAAAGATATGTGTTTTTTGCACTTTTGCCCAGTCCAGATTTGTTGATATGAGCCACCTTGCAGTTAAATTGAATCCAGCAATAGTGTAGTTATCACAGGTGGAATTGATAGGTTGCCAAAAAATACCTTTTATTATCCGAATACATTACAACGAATACGTGTTTTTTGACTTTGTGCACCTACAACTTTGTTATTGAGGCCCTTGCACTTAAATGTGAATACTGCAAATTTTTTAGTCACCCCAGGTGAATTGATAGGTGCAGAAAATAACTTTTATTATCCGAATTACTTTTCTGATAGTGTTTTTTCACTCTTGGCGCAGGCCAGCTTTGTTGGATAGATCTACTTTGCAGTTAAATTTGAATTACAGCAATTTTGTAGTCCCACACAGGTGAATTGAATTAGGTGCCAAAAATACCTTTTATTATCCGAATACATTACAGATACGTGTTTTTGCAATTTTGCCCATACAGATGTGTTGATAGAGCCACCTTGCAGTTAAATTTGAATCTCAGCAAATTGTGTAGCTTACCAACAGGTGAATTGATAGGTGCCAAAAAATACTTTTATTATCCGAATAAATTTAGAATGTGTTTTTTCACTTTGCGCAGGCCAGCTTTGTTGACTTCTGATAGATCTACTTTGCAGTTATATTTGAATCCAGCAATTTTGTTTTGATTTGAGGGATTTGAGAATATGCTGTGGATTTTCCGACTTTTAATAAGAGACATTCCAAAAACTCTTCCATATTCTCAAAAATTGTATATTTCTGAACATGGAGCGAAATCAGGTGGTAGCGAGCAAAAGAGGGGGGTAGGACATGGAGGGAGAGGTACGAGAGAAGGTGCTCCATCCAGCGCTGGCGACAACACGCATGCCAGCGGAATCACAGTTGCAGGGACCGTCAGGCCTGTCATCGCTGGGTCAGGGCCCTGTGATCTCAGTAACGCACAGCGTCGCCAATCTGTCCTTCAGTGGTTATGCAACCTGCATCAGCTGACATACCTCCTCGTCCTCCGGTCACGGCCACAATTGTCGTCATCAGCATCACCAGCCATCCGTCGCAAATGAAGCAGCCCAATGTCAATACTCGTGTACCCACCACTGATGGATAATCCAATTTCTGAGATCCTCTTTGATGACAAAATGCGGTTGGGGTCAGAAGGCATGTTAAAAGATAAAGAGGCCAAAAGAGGATGATTTTCTCTGCTCTGACGCCCAGTTATGATGCATCAGAGGAGTGAGAAGGAAGACGGTCCATCGGCAAAAATCCCGGGCGGTCGGCAACGCCTTGCACGTCCTCTTGCTTGTAGCCCGCAGCTCCTGATGCAGAATGTAAGGGACTGACGACGACACTGTGTTGATGATGATGATAACGACATTGCTGAGATGCAACGTGGTCTTTTCAGCAGAATTTGCTTGCGGAGCGCCATTCCTCTCACTGGACGAGGAGGAAGACGATGGGGTAGTGTCAGACGGGTTCGCCTCAAAAAGGGAGCAGGGCGGTCGCAGAAGTCCGCTGACTATGGATTCCGCCAAGCCACAGTCAGCGCAAACACGTCCTCTGCTTAATCGCCGTCAAAAAGGTCCGGACCTTCTCATGCCTGGGCCTTCTTTGACCCAAGCCTATGATTCACCCAGCGATGTCATATTCCACCTTTGGCCGTAAACCATAAGTAGAGGCAAGTACCTTGGGTGGTTAACCACCACCTCAAATGTCTAGAGGTCACATGCAGAGAATTGCATGAGTTGAAATGGAGGCAAACTTGGCCAAAAAAGGCCAGACCGTCACGCGGGCCTCCAACACTGGTCACACCCTCTGTCTCCGCCTCCTCTGCCACCACCAAGCGTTTCCTCAGTGCCAATGTCTATCAGAGTCATGATCAAGGGATCAGCCTTCTCTTTATAGCCTCCAGCGTCGCCCGAGTACCACCTGCACCACCAGAGACCCATCCTACCCCTTCTCCTTCCGCAGTTGACTGACCTGCACGCCGTACAGCGGCCCACGTCTAGCAGCCAGCCTTCTGTCTTCCAGGTTTGGGAGCAGAAGAAGAAACATTTAACCCAAATTCATCCCAAAGCAAAAGCATGAATGTCGCATTGCCAGGCTTTTGCCTTGGAAATGTAGCCTTTCCGTCTGGTGGACCACAGATGGGTTCCGCCAGTTTCATGGCCCTTGCCTGCCCCCAATACCAATGCCGAGCAGGCATTTCTTTGCCAGAAAAAGCTCCTGCCCTGGCCAGCCAGTGTCATCTAAAAATTTCATGCGCGTTTGTCTGCATCGTGTCCGGAAAAGTCCATCTGGACACGCACATGGGACTAGTACGCACGGACAAGGCCGCTATATCTGTAACAAGTCACTGGGTGAGCTGGGTGGATGTCCCTGGGGGTGACGTTTGGCTCTCCCAGGCTCGGCGCACGGCTCTTCAAAAACGCAGGATGGTGCTAGGGCTTCTTTCCCCCCAAGGTCCTTGGTGGGCATCACGTGCCCAGAGAAAACCAGGCGAGTTGAAATTAATCTGTTTGGAGACCGTCACACACAGGTCAGGGGGAGGCCTTTTTTGTGGAGGCTCTCCGCAACGAGACCGAGCGCTGGCTGGGTGCCAAGAACCATGTGCCAGGCCAAGGTGGTGTTGCGATAACGGGCCGAAATCTGTGGCCGCCCTTAAGATCGGTAGGTGGAGCACAATCCCTTGCCTGGGCACGTCATAAAAACCTTGTCGTCCAGAAATTTCTAAAGAGCTACCCGTGTCTGGACTGTCTGCTGAGGAGGCTCGATGTCTAGTTCGCACTTCCGCCGTTCGCACCCTGCTTCGTCCCGCCTGGCTGCGTTGCAGCGTTCAGCTCGGCACTCCCCGTCAACCGTCCTCATTGTTGACGTAGGCAACCCGCTGGAATTCCACCTCCACATGCTCCAGCGTTGTCGGGGCAGCAGCGCAATGCCATTACGCAAGTACGAAGTGACACTTGGCCTGACAAGCACGGTGCGGACCTCGGGGTGTTGAGCCACCGAGAGTGGAGGCAGGTGAAGGTCTGCACCATATCCTTGCCAGTTTTGAAGAAGCCACCAAAAATGGTCTGTGAGGAACAATGCCCTTCGTCAGCATGAGCTTTGTGGTGATCTTAGTTCTGGAACGATCGTTGGGGACACTCTGAAACACAGGTCCCCGCCAGCGGATGGAGGAGGAGCGGACACTGATGCGGACACGGTGCCTTTCTCTCCGTCAAATCCACATAGGCCCGACAGTTCTTACAATTTATCGGTCTTAATAGCAGGGGTTCGGGGTCCAGAGCTAGTGCAAGGTGGCGCATAGCTCTCAGGGTGCAATCATCTCAGCCATGTCAGGGCTGTGTTGAAGCTGTGCCGAGGCTGCGGAGGAGGAGGAGGAGGAAGCAGGAGGAGTATTCCTAGCACGATGTTCTCAACGTCCTGCCTTGGAAAGAGGTTGGCACGAATTTGAGGCGGAGGAGGGAAGAGAGGAAGATCAGTTTTGCTAGTGCCCCTCGACCCAGAGGCTTGGAAAACAAGGGGCTCCAACTCTTCACATGTGTGCCTTGGATGCTCCAGTTCCTCCAACAGGATCCTCGCATGAAGGCCATCAACATGAACACAACAGTTACTGGTGGCCACCCTCCTGGATACCCCGGTACAAACAAACTCAGCCTTCCTTCCACCCACCAAAAAGGAGAGTAAAATGCAGAAATGGAGACTTGCTAGATTGATCAAACTGGAGACATCCTGTTGCGATCTGCTTCACTGTCTCCAAAATGTCATGGTGGAAACAACATCAGCGGTGAACGCAGTAGAGTGCAAGTAGGCGTAGCTGGCAGCAGCAGGCAAGGTGGCAGAAGCCTAATGGGGCTGACCTTCGGCAATTTTGATTACCACCTCACAACGATGCAATTGCAGGGCACAAATCCAAACTCACAGAGATCAGCTTAAGATTCTTGGTGACGACTATCTGGTCTTCAACACCGAATGTTTTTTGGATGTGTTCCGGGACCAATAGATTTCTGGGTATCCAAAATGGATGAATGGCCCGAGCTGGCTCGTTCACGCCATAGAGGGGGTTGTTCCTGTCCAGCAGCCAGGTCATATCTGAGCGGACCCTTCGCACAGCTGGAGGAGTCATTACAGACAAAAGCATCCGGCTTTTCACAGATAATGTGGATCGTTGTGTCTTTAATCAATGATGAATCAGGCTGGATCTCTGATGAGTGTGGCCCCAATTGGCGAGGTCCACCGATTATCTGCCGGTTCTACTCACATTCCTCTTCAAACAGAAATGGTCCTCTTGAAAATGTTTTTTACAAATGATCATTTCTTTACTGCACAATTTTAATTCTCTTTTCCCAACAGTTCATTTGATGGTTTTGCTGTGAGGAGACTGTAAAAGACAGCAAGGTTTTATGACAACACACGTATTCCATTTACTCATTTATTCTTAAGAAGTTTTCGCATAGTCAATATGGTTTTTGAGGTCATGTTGCTGTGAGATACAGCATCTAATTATGGTCCTTTTGGAACACGAAATGTGGGCTTTTAAGTGGCATTTCTCCTCACAATCTTTTAATAGTGGCTGAGAAGTCATATTTATAATTTTTTGGGTTCATGTAGCTGTGAGATACAACAATAATCATGGTCCTTTGGAACAGAAATGTGGCTCTAAGTGGCTTTTCTCCCTCAAATTTTTAAACTTGGCTGAGAAGTCATTTTTTATAATTTTTTGGGTCATGCTGCTTTGAAATGCAGTATACTAAAGGTCCTATTATTAAAAATGTTGGTTAACCGAAACATTTGTTCTTCACATTGTCAATGTGGCTCAAGGGTATGCTTTGAATTTTTGGGGGAAATTTGCTTTGAAATGCAGCTATATACAGGGTCACTATTATAAAAAAATGTTGTTTCTAACAGGAAATTAGTTCTTCACAATTGTCCAAAGTGGCTCAAGGGTTTTCATGCTCATTTGAATTTTTGGGGACATTTTTGCTTTGAAAATGCAGCTATACTTACAGGTCCTATTATAAAAAAAAATTTTTGTTTCTAACAGACAATTTGTTCTTCACAATTGTCAAGAGTGGGCTCAAGGGTGATGGTGCTGTCAGAAACAGGAATAAGGTAGGACACTTGTTAATGGACACATATTGCAAAATGGACTTGTGTTTGCAGATCTTTAACTTAGCTATCAATGCCTGCTATTGAGTCAACCCATTTTCAATCAATTAAAAAAAAGAGAAACAAAGACATGTGGGATTCCATCCTATTTTAAAAATGTGTTTTCTAGAATTAAACTACTAAAAAAACTTGCATGTATAAAATAGCTGTAAAAAAATTCCTCTGGAAATTGTACAAGGGAGGTTACAGGAAAACTTGAACAGATGTAGGTTATTCAGAGGACTTGGAGTATGGTAGCACGGGACAGAGAACAAAGTTACAGAGACCATTTCCTCCAGCCACGTTGAGTAAAATGAGAAAAAGAATGCCAGAAAAAGGCGCACCTGGGTGTTACAGGAGCGTTAACCACAGTATTTCCCAGTGAAGCTCAATTGGTCCCCGGGCACTCATACGGAGGGGCAGTGCTACCCAGTATTGACTGTGTACTGAGGAAGGCTGGAGTTCTCACACTTCCGCCTTCCGCACTCTGCTCAGCACGAAGATTCGTTGATGCGTCATCAGGGCATTTAACTGCGTGTTAATAGAGGACAGAAGCCAGCCTGGGCTCTACCGCATCCACTGTAAAAATCCGGCCTGCGGTCCATGCTTGTGGGCAAGGAAAGGTATGTCAATGTCCAGTTCAACTAAAATGGTGCTTGAAAGACTCTTTTCCGGCACTTTTTAATCTGGGGTCAGACAGGTTAATGGTCATACTGTGGCCCAGGACAGGGACAGTATATGTCCAGTTCAACAAAATGGTGGTTTAAAGACTCCTTTTTCCGGCACTTTTAATCTGGGGGTCAGACAGGTTTAATGGTCATACTGCGGTCCAGGACAGGTATAGTCAATGTCCAGTTAACAAAATTGGTGGTTGAAAGACCCCTTTTTTCCGACACTTTTTAATCTGTGGGTCAGACGGGTTTTTAAGGGTCATACTGCGGTCCAGGACGGGGTTTGTCAATGTCCAGTTCAACTAAAATGGTGGTTAAAAGACCCCTTTTTTCCCCGGCACTTTTTAATCTGGGGTCAACAGGTTTAATTGGTCATACTGCGGTCCAGGACATTCTAGTCAATGTCCAGTTCAACTAAAATGGTGGTTGAAAGACTCCTATTTCCGGCACTTTTTAATCTGGGGTCAGACAGGTTTAATGGTCATACTGCGGTCCAGGACAGGTATAGTCAATGTCCAGTTCAACTAAAATGGTGGTTGAAGACCCCTTTTTTCCCGGCAACTTTTTAATCTGGGTCATGCAGGTTTGGGGCTCATGCTGCGTTCCAGGACAGGATATTCAATGTCCAGTTTCAACAAAAATGGGGGTTGAAAGACCCCCTTTTTTCCGGCACTTTTTAATCTGTGGTCAGACAGGTTTAAGGGTCATGCTGCGGTCCAGGACGGGAAATTTGTCAATGTCCAGTTCAACTAAAATGGTGGTTCAAAGACTACTTTCTTCCGGCATTTTTTTAATTTGTGGGTCATGCAGGTTTTTAGGGTCTGCTGCGTTCCAGGACAGGGATATTAAATTCCAGTTCAAGTAAAATGATGGTTCAAATAATACTGCCTTTCTGGCACTTTTTAATTTGTGGGTGATGCAGGTTTAAGGGTCATGCTGTGGAAACAAGACAGGGATAGTGAATGGTGTGTAAACTTTTTTTCTGTGGCTTTTATAGCCTAAGTGTTGTGCCTAAGATGTACAGGTATCCATTTGACTGTTGTGGCTGTTAATTTCCCGCTTCTCCAGCCCTGTTTGGTGTAAGAATGAAGGTGTTGTTGCTCTCCCATTGACTTTAATGGTCATCGCTCTTAATCGACTGCTCACTATCGAAAAACCTTATCGATGGTGGCCGACTATCGACTATCGCCCGATGTCGATAGCCAACGTAATCGCTCAACACTACTGATGACGACATTTGTGGCCGTGACTGGGAGGACGAGGAGGTAAGACTGCTGGATGCAGGTTGCATTAACCTCTGAAGAACAGATTGGCGACGATGTTCATTACTGAGATTCACAGGGCACCGACCCAGCGGTGACAGGCTTGACGGTCCTGAAACCGACGATCCGCTGGCTTGCATACCTCTACCTCCATGTGCTACACCCTTCTTTGCTCGCTTACCACCTGCATTTCACTCCATGTTTTTGAAAGTTAAAAATTTAAGAAGGTATGGAAGAGTTTTTGACAGTCTCTTATTGAAAGATGGTAAATCACAGCTATTCTTAAATCCCTCTAATTCCTACAGCCAACTAGGATTAGAAACTGAATTGTTTCTAGCGAATACCTGTGAAATGCTGTCTGGTGGAAGAACCATAAGACAAAATCAACAGTGTTCTTCTTTCAGTCCCAGGGATTTACAACTGCCCAATAGGACTAGGAATTGATAGTTTTCAACAAATTATCATACAAGTGCGCTATCTGCGCCAAACTGAGATTCACTGAGCGCAATAAAAGTATTCAGAAGTTATACGGATGAGAAATTGCGTTTTTTTGCAGCAATGACAATAGAGAATTTTTCAATCAGAATTGTCGTACAACTTGGCTATTTGAAAAAGACTAAGGCCGCACTACGTGCAATACAGCTATTTAAAAGTTATATGGATAACAAACGGTGTTTTTTGCACCATTGAAATACGCCAACAGTAACTAAGAAATTTCTGTATCCAAATTTAAGTAGAAGGTGGCTATTTGAAAAAAACTGGGGCTAACCAAAGTGCAATACACTATTTAAATGTTATATGGATAATAAAAGGTGGTTTTTGCACCAATGAAATACAACAGCAATTACTAGCAAATTTCTGTATCGTAATATAAGTACAAGATGGGTCTTTGAACAAAAATGGCCTGCGCCAAATTGAAAATCACGTAATTAAATTGTGTACGGATAATAAAAGTTGGTTTTTGAACCTATGAAATACAACAGCAATTACTAGCAAATGTCTGTATCCTAATGTAAGTACAAGGTGGGTCTTTGAACAAAAATGGCCTGCGCCAAAGTGAAAAAAACCTAATTCAATTGTGTACGGATAATAAAAGGTGGGTTTTGCACCTATGAAATACACCTGCAATACTAGCAAATTTCTGTATCCTAATGTAAGTACAAGGTGGGTCTTTGAACAATAATAGCCTGCGCCAAAGTGAAAAAAACCTAATTAAATTGTGTACGGATAATAAAAAGGTGGGTTTTGCACCTATGAAATACATCAGCAATTACTAGCAAATTTCTGTATCTAATGTAAGTACAAGGTGGGTCTTTGAACAAAAATGGCCTGCGCCAAAGTGAAAAAAACCTAATTAAATTGTGTACGGATATTAAAAGTTGGGTTTTGCACCTATGAAATACAACAGCAGTTACTAGATAATTTCTGTATCCTAATGTAAGTACAAGGTGGGTCTTTGAACAAAACCGGGCTGCAAAACATTAAAGGTACTATTTCACCTCAGGTGCGAGGTGTGCTGGGCAAAAACTGGTAAAAAAAAAGCCATTCAAAGCAGAGTCTGGGCTGCACAATAAACAATCTCCATTCAAAAGCCTGCCTGTCGGTCTGTGTTCGCCCCACACAGCCCCCCCCTCCTCCTGCGGCTGTACAGCGCTAGATGCTTCTTTAAAAGTCTCAGCCTAACTAAATAAGAACTGAAATTCTCTAATCTACCTATGTTCTAATGTTCACAGCTAAAAGCATAGTTGTCTGTGTGAACAAAGAACTGTGTCGCTGAGCTGTATTGAGGAGAAAGCTAACACATGTCCTGCTCTTATGAGACACACTGACACACTGATGCTGAACAGGAAGGGCTGTTCTATGTAAAACGAGGTCATATGATTTTTCCAGCCAATGACAACCATACACATCACAGTTATGACATCGCACACCCAGCTCACCCTGCTCTATGCTCTAAGCTGATTTGCTGGCCGCCGAAATGACAGGAAGCGCCGAAAATGGCACGATAGTAATAGATTATGCGCAGATTCTCACCTTAATTATTGAGTGTTCGGAAATTTCCGATCAACCTAAAAACCGTGCTGATTTCAACTTTGTCGATTATAATCGCTCAACACTATTTGTAACCCTGTGGATCTTGTTAGCCTTTATATGGCTTATTATTGAAATTATTCTAAATTTTTCTTGTATAAAGGATTTTTCTGGTAGCAATCAGAGATATAATAGGGTTTAATAGCCCAGGTTCCTGTTGATATCACCCTTGTAGGGGTAGCTACGAAGCATTTTTGTGGATAGGCAGTCTTAGTTTCTTGAGGTTTCTAGGGATATGTTAGATATGTTTGTGCAATTTTTTGCTTGTGGAATTTTATCAATAGATTATTAAAAGTTATATCTTACTCTATAGCTGTATGTATTGATATGTTTTCATAGTTAATCTCCAATTGTCCCTTGTGGTTCCTGGCTTCTTTATCATGGGCAGACCCTTGCTCCTTATCAATATAGTGGGTATTTGTAGTTTTTCCCACTGCGCATATTGCTCAATACCCAATGAGGTAACCACTTCTCATGCAATGACAAATTACTCAAGTTAAAAAATCCTCATTAGGAAGTAACTGTTGACTGTAAATGATTGCCTATTACAATTAGACTAGGTTCACACCAGAGTTGTTATTTTTGGCTTACTGTCCTGTCATAGGAACAGTAATTTGAAAACTATGTCAGTTCCAGGTCCGTTATATGTTAAACGGGTTTTCTCACTACAAACATCATATCTGTATTGATGAGGACAGTAAAAATAAGTACTTTTGCAACTGGTTTGTATTACCTAAATCATTTAGTATAGCAACTTTTAGCTAATCTGTGTGTGTCTAGAGCTATTTCTGCAGCCTGGTGTCAGGCCATGTCCCCTGTGCTGTGATTGGCTGCCTGCTTTTAGTTCAACCTCTGGTCGGGACAAGCCCCCCTGTGCTGTGATTGGCTGCCCTGCACTCTTCATGCTCACTCCCCTTTGAGCTGTGTGAAATAGGCTGCCTGTGCTTGTCTATGCTCCTCTCATAATGTTATCTCTAACTTGAAGGATCTGGGTAATTACTCTTTAGCTGCCAGATTCACTCCCACCACCCATATAACACACCATTATATACTCTGCTCTCCCTCTATCTCCTGCCTTATGTAAGGGGGAGCAGTTTGCATTTCTCTCATTTGTTTAATCATTTCAGGCTATATTTATTAGTGTTTACACCAATGTAGGTGTTCTGGTTACAAGGATTGCTTGTGGAGCCTGGGAGAGAGGTGACTTTCACAGCTCTCCAGACATGATAACTGACAATTGCTGGAGACTCAGATGACTGAGGAAGGCTCAGGAACAGGGTGTGACAATGTCATTACTCTTCAGTGAGAGAAGACATGTATTGGGAGGAGACCCCCGCCCCTGGATTTGAAAATCTAAGCTAGTGAAAAAGCTCAGATGAATGCAAAAGCCTGTAGTGTGAAAACCCCTTTAAAGTCAATGGAGTCTGGCACTCTGAATAAACAATCAAATTGCTGTGGTGCCTATTGCCAAAATTTTGCTCCAAAAATCTCCACTGGGACCACAGAAATAATTAGCAAACAATATATTTATTTTGAACAGCATACAAACAAATTGTAGTTGATCAAGGTAAAAATGAAAATTATGACATCTCGGGTATCACTCTAACGTTTTGGTTTATAAGACTTTTGTCAATTATATCTTATGAACATGTTCAATACATTACCACCTGGTCTTTTTTCCAGGTGTGGTACATAACGGATGACATACTCATAGGGTCCATTGGGATTCTGTCCCAGAGTCATATATTTTGCCAGAAAAAATAGAAACAGAGGAACTTTCAACACACATATGAACTTGGTTCTACAGTTGCTTATTTGTACATAGCTTCTGCTTTTACAGAAATCATCTGCCTAGTAGTAAGCAATATGCTTTATACAGAAGGATAATGGCGGTTTAATGGAAACATGTTTTTTTAAGTGCCCTACCTACAGTATATACTAAAGAAAACAAGCTATAAACAGGCATAAAGCTATATCATGTTATCCTTAATTTCTATATTATTAAATTTACTAAATATTTTGTTTTTACTTTTCTATTTTAAAACTGGATGATTTGGTTCTGCTACACAAAATTATACATTTGTTTATCAATATCAGAATTTTTTTTTAAAATATTGTACGACACAAAACAAAATAAGGAAGGGAATTAGTAGCTACGGCTTGAACTGTCAGTTGTGGAGATTAGCAGATTTACTTTCCTCCTAATCTCTTCTGATGTCACTAACAAAGACTATAAATAGTTAAAAAAGTATAAGAGGATCAAGAACACAATGGGGGTGCAGGGGATTAACACAATTTACTAAAATACTGTACACTATAGAATATTTCATTAGTTGATTAAATCACATAGAAATTATTTAAATCAGACAGGAACACAAAAGATCTAATCTACCTTTACTTGGATAATATTTAAATACAATGTTATAGCCGCTTCAATAGTCGGACTAATTTATGAAGATATATACATTTATTGTATAGCAGTATGTAGAAAAAGAGCAATCTTCAACAATGTCAGATGTTGAAGAAAGCTTCTTCTAGTAGCAAACTGTATTTGTTGATTAGAAAATAATCAGAAATAATCTAGAAGTTTTATTTCTGTTAAATTTAATCTGTTGCTGCATTTTTGTACACAAAAATATCAGTTTCTCACAATTCTTATCATTTGTGGCCTAAAAGAATTGTAAATATGAAATATATGGAGCTGTCTTGTCCAAACTTTTCTCTTTAATGAAGGACTTTCAACATAGCCAATTTATAAATCTCATCATTATGAAACAAAATTATTCAAATACAAAATACATTTATTCAAATACAATCTACATTGCTGTATAGTTATGATCCTTTCAGAGCAAGAATAGATATCCTAAGATGAACCTATTACAAAATAAAGTCTTTCTAATTTCTCTAAAAAAATCATATAAAAATATATACCTGTATTATCTTTGTTCTGCAGCCAAAGTGCACAATTCTGTGCTTAGTATTTCAAGCTTTTCTCTCTTGTCTATTTCTTTCGTCTCTCATCAGTAGTAATGGTGCTTTAATGTTGTTGATCACTGAGAAGTAAGTCACTCCCTCTTATGTGTTTGTCTGTCTGTGTGTGCCCCTATGAGGATGTCATTGTAAATGCATGCCCACCTCAGTGAAATCAATCATTGCTGAGACACTGACAATTATGCTTATGTTTGCATGTCAGAGGACTGACTGCAGATAATCTGGCACAGCCTCAGATTTTCTAAATCTGTCAATGAAGGAGGACTTACTGGCAGGCTGGATTTAACCACTTGTTGTTTAGGTTTTAAATTAGTAGATCAATAATATTTACCTTCATGAAAACTAGCTATTTATTAAAATTGCTAAAATTACTTTCTTTTCCAGTGTAAAGGTAGTTATATGATCACATTGCCTTGACCTGTATGACAGTGGCCCATTTTTCAAATCTGACATTTGTCACATAATGTGGGAATTAGGTTTTAATGGTTTATTTATACATATGATTCATAGACTGTTTTCTCTTTACACATTATGCTTTGAGTTAGTAATACATTTTGGTTGAAACAGTCATATCAAAATGTTATGAAAATTAAAAAAAAAAACATTCCATTTACATCCATTTTGCATCTACATTTTTAATGTCTTTTTAATTTTTTACGACAAATTTACAACACAGATTTTTTTAGGAGCCAGTTCAGTTCTGATGTGGCTTTGAGGGGTCTGTATTTTAGACAAACTCATAAAGAAACTGCACCACTTAAGGTATTCAAAACAGCATTTAGGAAGTTTTTAATCCTCTAAGGTTATGTTCAGACATCGTACTGCAGTGCACACAGGTACACTTTTATTTTTACATAAACAACAGATATCCAGCACGAAAGGATCCAATCCAATAAAATATTCACGCTTATTGAAAAAAGTTGAAAACAGACACTGATGTACAAAGCAGCAAAAGTGTGTCAAACAAAATACAGACATGCGGAAAAAGGTTCATGCTTACGCATTTCGGGCAAAAGACATTGTGCCCTTACTCATAGCGATACCATGTTGTACTAAATCAACACATTATATAAATGCGATCAAACACATACATATGAAACATATTAAGGTAATGCATGAATTAAGGTATGAATTTAGACAACGCTTACTATAGGGCCCAAGGAGACAACAGTTAATGGAGGGGAAGGAAGTCTCTACTTCCAGGCATGCTCAGTAAACAAATACTGGCAAGGATTCTTACCCATACAGCACATGTGTGTTTAAACCAAAAGGTTACAACATGAATGCAGATAGAAATTAGCCAGAATGCCAATGATCCTATTCTCCAATAAAAAGTATATAACACAGTCTTCTGACTGTGCTCCCTACATATTGTAATTTACATGAGTAACATGAGGGCAGATAAACGACATGGTGAGAGTTACAATTCAAATATTAATGAACAGGAAATCCGTTTGTACCTGAATCTGTAAATTCCTTGAATTGACACATCAAGGTACAAGTGTAGCAAGAATAAGAGCCGCACTTGAAAAATCAAGCCAAATACGTTTTGCTGGCTTAGATCTATAGACATTAGAGGTCAAAGAATTTCCCAGGGTCCTCGCTTTGTGGGGTACAATTTGGCCCCCTTCAGAAAGTACATCATTTAAATCGGTATGTATTTCAAGACAATATTTTTAATGTCTCTAAACTGTTTTGTATAATTCAATACCAATGTTTTTCTGTTATAAGAAATAGTTTTTGGATTATGTTTTAACAGATCTGGTCTATACTTCTGTAGTATTTTGTTTTTTGCCTGATCTAAGAGACCTGAGGGATAATTCCTATTACTAAATCTATGGCATATAGTCTCAACTTCTGTTTGACAAACTTCATTGTTACTACCATTTTGCCTTGCTCTTATCACTTCACCCATGGGAATAGATTTGTGTGTTGCTTTAGTATGAAAACTTTTAAAATGTAAAATTGTATTACCCGCAGTAGGTTTTCTGAATGTTTGAGAAATAATTGGTTGATCATATTCCCCTTGAGGGTGAAGTCAATAAAGGAAATAGAATGACTATTAACAGTATAGGTGAATTTTAAGTGGAAAATATTGTTATGGACATATGATATGAAGGAGGGTACGGCAGATACATCAACACCCATCCCCCCCAAAATGATTAGGAGGTCATCGATCTGCCGTACCAATCCAAGCAATGAGAGAGAGTTTCCCACCGAAAAGACATACAATTCCTCCTACCATAATATGGTTAAATTAGCTAATGACACCTTTAAGCTGTAAATAGGCCTCATCACCAAACATGAAATAATTGTGCATTATCAAGAAGCTGATGACTTCCAAACTATAACTTTGTAGTGTAGCTGAACATTTGCTGTATTTTTGGGAATTAAATTAAATGGCATGAAGAGCTACTTAGCGTGGAATACTGGCAAAGAGTGACTCAACGTCACAACTAATCCAATTAAACTTATTTTGCAATTTTTTGTTTTGAAGTGAAATAAGAACCACCTTACTATCTTGTAAGTATCCAGGAACTGTACAAGGGTTGTAGTAATGAGTCACCTCCCCCCCCCCACCATAAAGCCTTTCTAAAAATGCACCAGTGCCAGATACAATATACCTCGTAGGTGGATTCACAGAATTTTTATGGATCTTGGGGAGTCTGTACAGAACTGGGAAAACAGGGTTATCAATTTTAATATAGTCTACCTGTTTCTGACTCAAACCCCCTAATGAAACACCCTCCTCAACTAATTTGTGGAGTTCCAAGTTAAACTTACTAGTGGGGTCTGTGAGTTGGAATAAGTCGATAGAATATAGAATTACAATACTCGCCTTTAGAAGAGTGAAGAAATCAGGCGATACCTTTTAGAGGCTAACTGAGTATATTTGAAGATAAGCTTTCAAGAGTACTAGCTCACTTCATAAGATATAATGTTATACAAGAAACTGAAAATTCACAGACTTTTTATACACAAAAGACATGGACCTTCAAAGGAACTTCGAATCTTTAAAAATAACAAAATGCAATATTAGTGGAGAAGTCTTGGAGCAAAGTCCCACTGCCTTCATGGAACTTCGAGACCGGGCAATCTCCCAACCTGTGGCCAATCTCCTGGAGCCTCAGCTTGGCCACTTTCTGAGAGGACCTATATCTACAGTGAATGGGAATGTCAATGGGGTCCAGATGTACACTCCAGTATGCAAATCTCTTTATGGCAGAACTGGAAGGAGCATATTTATCAACATGCACCATGAAACCCATGATGTACCTCTGTTATATCGATGATATCCTTGTCATCTGGACTGCAGGGCAGGAAACCCTCCATCAATTCCATAATGACTTCAATAACTGTCATCCCACCAGCAACCTTAAACTTAGCTATTCAGAGAGCAAAATCCACTTTCTGGATACCACAATACACCTTAAAGATCACCAGCTACTTACATCAATATACCACAAACCCACAGACAGAACGGCCTATCTCAGAAATGACAGCTTCCACCCCAAGCACACAAGACAATCTATTATTTACAACCAGGCTATACAATACAATCGTATGTGCTCCGAGAAGTCAGACCTGGACAAGATCCTCCTGGATCTGAGGATATAATTTCTTCAATTGATATACAAACCAAAATTGCCAGACAACCAAATAAACAAAGTGGCAGCCAATAACAGAGACAGTCTGCTCACTAAAAAAGAGACCCAGAATGAATCCCATGTGCCCCTAATTGTCACCTACAACCCACAACTGGAAATCCTACATAAGATTGCCAAGGAACTCCAACCTGTGCTACAAATGGACAACAGACTCAGAAATATTACCAGTCGCTGCTCTCCTTTCCTTTCCGCAACCACCAAATCTGTGGCATATTATTATCTGGAGTGCCTTTAAGGCCCCAACTGAAAATGGCACCTTACCCTGCCAGCAAAACAGGTGCAAGATCTGTAGGCACATCCACACTGCTGACAGCGTATCTGTCCCACAATCACAGCAGGTGCACAGAATTAGGGGGACATTTTTCTGCAGGTCTTCCAATGTTGTGTATCTTATTATGTGTGTGCAATGTCCCACCACAGACCTCTATGTGGGGGAGACAGGGCAGAGACTCAGTCAGCGCATGAATTCAAACAGATTCACTATTAACAACAGCAGAACTGATCTCCCAGTGGCCACACATTTCTCCAGAGAAGACCACTCTATTGAAGATTTGCAGGTTGTGGTCTTAATGGGACATTTTAAGACACAGAATGAGAGAAAGGAATGGGAATATAAGTTAATTCAAAAACTTAAAACTCTGCAATTAGAACTTAATATTCATTCCAGTTTCCCGTCACCCTATGTAGGAACTGTGAGGGTCACAAATAACACCTAATAGCAAACAGATAAGAGCAAGAATTACTGATCCCTCCTGTAACACTATACAACTTTCCAGATTGTTTATTTCTTGGCATGATGTAAATGACCTCTCCACTTATATTGCATTTTGTTATTTTTAAAGATTCCTTTGAAGGTCCATGTCTTTTGTGTATAAAAAGTCTGTGAATTTTCAGTTTCTTGTATAACGTCATGCCTGATGAAGAGAGCTAGTACTCTCGAAAGCTTTCCATTAACTATACTCAGTTAGCCTCTAAAAGGTATCGCCTGATTTTTTCACTCTTCTACTACTTTCTATGGCTAACTTGGTACAATATTATACTACTAGCAACTTGGAAGATACCACAATGTACCGCACAAGAATGGAACTGAAAAACCGACTTAAGAAACTTGCACAATTCAACAGCAACATCTTGTTCTTAACAAAATGCAAAAAGGAGAGACTCATCCCAAAAGGCTTCAATCTGTATAACCCAACCCTGCATACCTACAACAGCCAAAATGCAGAACAACTATGTATTCGGACATCTGAAAGGCTGCGGAACAATATGATAAAGATTTTTTATAACAAAAAAAGAAGAACACAGGAGGAAATACAGGCCCTAAAGACATCTCTGGTGAATGACACAGAGGAGATAAAGGCCAAACTCTACACATGCTACCAGAAACTTCAGGACATGCTTATTAACAAAAATAAAAAGCTCCATAGATTGAGACAGAAAGGCTTCATCACTACAACTGCAAGTACCAGCCTAGCTCACCAGAGCTCGGCCACTTTCTGAGAAGACCTATATCTACAGTGAATGGGAACTTCAATGGGGTCCAGATGTGCATCCCAGTATGCAAATCTCTTTGTGAACCTTTCCTCCTATGAGCCAAACAAACATGAAATGTTAGTTCTCTTCAAAGGTCTCTCCTTATACCCCTCAACACTCACTGACCCTATCAAACTCTGCAATGATGGAGGAGTTTTTCAGAAAAATTAGATTGAGAAAATATTTTTAAACATGTTTATTGATATTGACATGTACAGATATGAGAATCAACATAATCAAAAGAGTAGATTCACAACGGTTATATAAAGGATGTTAGAGCTATTCGATATCATCTGGTAGAAATGAGTACATGTTCAGATGAGCATGAGAAGCAGTAAAACAGAAAACAGTAAACAACTAACTGAGGTTATATTATGAGCAAATATTGGTAGAACCAACATTAAATCAATAATACAGGTGTTATAAACCTTCAGGTGAGCAATACCTGGAGGAAATCCAACTATCCCATAGAGAGTGTTTTTTGTAAGAGTAAAAAGGGGGATCAATCAACCTTAGTTCACAGGCGCAGCTAAAATTTATACGGCGGATAACCTCCGTAATAGAAGGGGCCTTTACGTCCTTCCAGTGATATGCTATAGCTGTTCTAGTGGCAATTAATATCTGAAAAGAAACTGTTCTGTGAACAGGGGGTATCTCAGTAAAATTTATATCTAGGAGTGCCAATTCCGGGGAAAGCTGTAAAGTGATCCCAATTACTTCCTGTAATAAGAGGCCAATGCGCTTCCAAAACTTTTTAATTATAGGGCAACCCCACCAGACATGAAGCATGGTTCCTTGCTGCCCGCATCTTTTCCAACAAAAATTGAAAGAGCCCGGGAACATATGAGCTACTCTGGTAGGTGGTAAGTACCACCTAAGTTGAATCTTGTGCAAGGTTTCTTGATGATTGGCACATTTGGAAAACCTTGGGGGGATAGAGTGTGCCTGGTTCCATTGCTCTATGGAAAAGGTCTGGTTTAGTTCTCTCTCCCATTTGGTCATGGTAGAGAATTTACCTTGAGTCTTACCCATAAGAATCATGGAGAGACCTTTCTCATAACCTTTCCTTTTAAATATGAAGTTGTGGAAATCTGAGAGAGAAGTATTCGAGTGGGGCCAACTAATAGATTGGATCACATGCCTAAGTTGGAGATACTGAAAGAACATTGAGGTAGGGAAGTTTTTGCCAGGTCTTCAAAGGTTTTTAGTCCCTCGTCATCATATAATTGCTCAATTGATGTTATATTGTATTCACTCCAAGCATGAAACGCAAGGTTGGAGTTCCAACAACATAAGGAAATAGGAGAGAGATTTTCTTTTTGTATATAAATCCAATTATTTGGAACTACATATGAGAACCATGCTTTGAAGAGATCAGTTAGAGATCTTAATGAAGCAGTTGGAGGGGGGCACCTACTAATGAAGGGATCAGATGTAGGTTTACTGGATTGGGAGTGAAAGAGGTGGTTTCAATATGTGTCCAAAGATTATCTTCAGATTGGTTCCACAGATGAAAGGCCTGCTCCAGAATAATTGCTGAGTTGTAGGCAGCCAAATTAGGAACAGCTAGGCCACCTTTTTTATGACTAAAGTATAGCAGGTCTTTCTTAATTCTAGGCCTGCGGCCATTCCAAATGAACTTTGCAAGTAAATGTTGAAATTTATGTATCATAGGGGAAGGAAGTAAATAGGGAATAGCCCTGCAAACAATAAATTTAGGAAGCAAAGACATCTTCACAACATTAATTCTGGCAGTCCATGACAAATTGAGAGGAAGTAAACGTTTGATTTCCGAGGCTAACAAACTGTATAAATGGTTGTAATTATCATTAGTAGTTAGAATGGGGGTAGGAGAGACTTTAATGCCTAAATAGTCAACATGTTGCTCTGCCAAATTAAATCCAAGATATGCTAGTTGTTGAGCTGACACATTGTTCACTGGAAACAGAACAGATTTAGATATATTTAATTTATAAAAGGAGAGCGTAGAAAAGAGATTTAGAAGTTTAAGAATTTCTTCAATGGAAGAGGAAGGGTCGGTGGTTATAAGTAGAGATGGGCGAATTGATTCTAACGAAGTGGAATTCGTTTAGAATTTCAGGAAAACTTCAGTTCTGAACGAAGTCGAAGTTTGGGATACTTCGGGTGAACGAAGTGTGCTTTTGATTGATAAAATGGCTGCGAGCACATGGCATTACATGGGGCAAAGCACTCTGGGAGGAAGAAGGGCATAGCCTGCATGACATTGTGCAGAGATGAAGCCAATCAGAGACCGGCGGGATTCTGTGACGTCACCGCACTATATAAGTCCGGCCCGACGCTGGAGCTCACACTCCTCTCACTGTACTGATCAGGGAAGGTGCTGCCGCGAATGCTTGTAATAGCTGTTACTGAAGAACTGATTTTTATACAGCGATTTTGTGGGGTGTCTCAGCTTGTCTCAGAGACTGCTTCTCTTAATGTTCTATTTCTGATTTTTTGGTGTATTGGATCTGAAGTCCAGTGTGCGTCACTGCAGCTGCATATACATTTTAATGCTATCTGCTCACAGCACATTGAATATCCAAGGGGGATCTAAGCCAGTTCCTGTTGTATTCATTTAAAGAAACAGCGTTTTTATAATACAAATACCACATCACTTTTGGCTGCTCAATTCTTTTGCGCAATTTACATCCAGGGGTTAATTAAGCGTTGTTCTGCTGTTGTGGTGACTCCAAGAGACCGTCTTTTTCACCGCCAAAATTACAATTTTCCTGTACCATAATTCACAAGCGAAGGTTAATTACAATTTTTTCTCTTGTTGTGTAGCGTAGAAAACACGCAATTGTAAAAAGCTACAAAGCAAGTAGTTTATGGTTGCTCAATTCTTTTGCGCAAATTACATCCAGGGGTTAATTAAGCGTTGTTTTTCTGCTGTGGTGACAAAAATAAACCGTCTTTTTCACCGCCAAAAAATACAATTTTCCTGTACCATAATTCACAAGCAAAGGTTAATTACAATTTTTTCTCTTGTTGTGTAGCGTAGAAAACACGCAATTGTAACACGCTACAAAGCTAGTAGTTTCTGGTTGCTCAATTCTTTTGCGGAATTTACATCGAGTGGTTTATTTAAGCGTTGTTTTTCTGCTGTGGTGACAAAAATAAACTGTCTTTTTCACCGCCAAAAATTACAATTTTCCTGTACCATAATTCACAAGCAAAGGTTAATTACAATTTTTTCTCTTGTTGTGTAGTGTAGAAAACACGCAATTGTAACACGCTACAAAGCTAGTAGTTTCTGGTTGCTCAATTCTTTTGCGCAATTTACATCCAGGGGTTAATTAAGCGTTGTTTTTGTGCTGTGGTGACAAAAATAGACCGTCTTTTTCACCGCCAAAAAATACAATTTTCCTGTACCATAATTCACAAGCAAAGGTTAATTACAATTTTTTCTCTTGTTGTGTAGCGTAGAAAACACGACGCATATTGTAACATGCTACAAAGGTTTTAGTAGTATCTGTTTGCTCAATTTTCATTTTGCGCAATTGTTAAAAAAAAAAAAAAAACATTCCATGGGGGTTAATTAAGCGTTGTTTTTCTGCTGTGGTGACAAAAATAGGCCGTCTTTTTCACCGGCAAAAATTACATTTTTCCTGTACCATAATTCACAAGCAAAGGTTAATTACAATTTTTTCTCTTGTTGTGTAGCGTAGAAAACACGCAATTGTAACACGCTACAAAGCTAGTAGTTTCTGGTTGCTCAATTCTTTTGCGCAATTTACATCCAGGGATTAATTAAGCGTTGTTTTTTCTGCTGTGGTGACAAAAATAGACCGTCTTTTTCACCGCCAAAAAATACAATTTTCCTGTACCATAATTCACAAGCAAAGGTTAATTACAATTTTTTCTCTTGTTGTGTAGCGTAGAAAACACGCAATTGTAACACGCTACAAAGCTAGTAGTTTGTGGCTGCTCAATTCTTTTGCGCAATTACATCCAGGGGTTAATTAAGCGTTGTTCTGCAGTTGTACTCAGTAAAAGAAACTTTGTTTTTCACCGCCACAGAAGAAATTCTGTAGCATAATTCATATCCGAAGGTTAATTAAGCCTGTTTGTGCTTTTATATTCAGTAAAATACACAGAGTTTTTGAACGGCACATACAAGTCAATTTCTCCTGCCCATTTGTGGAGCGCAATTTATATCCAAGGGTTACCCAAGCTTCTTAGTGGGTTCATTTGGAGTCAAATACAGGGTGTGTATTTATCATATACAGATATCTTCATCAAACAGTGTCTGTACATTTTAGACAAACAGTAATGTCAGACAGAGAGGTGGCAGGCTCTTCACCTGTGAGTGGCAGAGCACAAACATTCCTGGAGCAGGTCGCAGCACAGCAAGGGGACGTCGCAGCAGGGGTCACTCGGTGAGGCCACAACTGCCGCTGTCATCTAGCGGCCGTGTACTGACTAGCAACCCAATGGTTCTTGATTGGTTGACTAGGTCATCCACTTCCTCCCAGATGACATCTGACAACCCCAGCCAAGAGTCGGTGGGAACGTCAGACACAACCCTTAGTTGGCATGGCCCGGGAGCGGGTCAGCGGCCCTCATCTGTCCTCAACCCGCCTCTGTCCCATCCGGTTCCCTCAGGCAGAGATCTACTAGTGCTGGGCTCAGCGCCACTATATAGCGAGGATGAACAATTTGAGGAGGGCAGTCAGCAGCTACTTGGCAGCGATGAAATGGGGCCAATATCCCCTGCTTCTTGCAGTAGGCGGCAAAGTATAGATGTTGAGAGTGGCATGGGAGGTCATGTTGTGAGGGGTCAGCCTCTGCATACCAAGACCGGTGATGAGGACAGCAGTGACGATGAAGCACAAATAGATGATGATGTAGCCGACCGCACTTGGGAGCCGGGTGAGGCAAGGGCTTCATCATCGTCAGGAGAAGAGGGCGTCAGCTTGCGCGTCAGGCAGCGGCGCAGCCAGCAAGTGGGTCGTGTGGCCGTGAGTCAGCAGGATAGCAGCAGTGTGAGGTCGGGAGCCAAGCGGCCACGGGGTAAAAAAACCCGCTTCGCAGGTCCAAGAAAGTAGCAGCACAGGGGCTCAGCGAGGCAGCGGCGGCAGTAGTCACTCAGTGCGGAGCGTTGGCGGTAAAATCCGATACTCGGTGGTGTGGCAGTTCTTTGCTAAGACACCGGAGGAGCCGAATATGGGTATATGTAGAATCTGTAAGCAGAAAGTGAAGCGTGGCCAGGGAGCTAACGTTGGCATCACGGCCCTGCGTCAACACATGCAGCGTCACCATCCGGTGGCCTGGGAGAAACGTGGCTCAGATGTGGTGGTCCATCCTGCCGCCGCAGCAACAGCAGCAGCAGCAGCGCTCAGTGGCACGCATGCCATTGCAGCCAGTCAAGGCTCCACCACCTCTGCAGAAGGGAGCTGTTTCTCTTTGACATCATCTCCCGGTCCAGATGCTCCTGCTCCTCGCTACTCATGGCGCCAGCAGTCGTTCAGCGAGGCGATTGCAAAGAGACAACAGTATGCGTCCAACCATCCTAAGGTGCAGCAGCTGACCATGCTCCTGTCCAAGTTGTTGGTACTGCAGTCCCTCCCTTTCCAAATGGTGGACTCTGCACCATTCAGAGAACTAATGGCTTGTGCCGAGCCGAGATGGAGAGTTCCAAGCCGTAATTTCTTTTCCAAAAAGGCAGTACCAGCACTTCATAAATATGTAGAACAGAAGATGGGCCAGTCCTTAAGCTTATCGGTTTGTTCCAAGGTGCACGGCAGCGCGGACGTCTGGAGCTGTAACTACGGTCAGGGCCAGTACATGTCCTTTACGGCCCACTGGGTGAATGTGCTTCCGGCCCAGGCACACCAACAACTTGGACAGGAGACGCCGCTTTCTCCTCCACGTTGTCAAACTGCTGCTCCTGCGCCAATGTCCGCCTCCTCCTCCTCCACCACCACCACCATCTCAGCCTCCACAAGTACTGCTCCGTCATACCACATGTGTAGGGCACAGCGGTGTCACGCAGTTCTACACCTGGCTTGCCTCGGCGAACGAAGTCACACAGGGGAGGAACTGCTCCGCGTCATGCAGCAAGAAATCGATGTGTGGCTTTCTCCGCGCCAACTGCAAATCGGAATCATGGTGACGGACAATGGGAGGAACATGGTGTCCGCACTGCACCGAGGAGGGATGGTCCATGCGCCCTGCATGGCGCACGTGTTCAATCTGGTTGTGAAAAGGTTCCTGAAGTCTTCCACCGATCTTCAGAACATTCTGAAAATGGCCAGGAAACTGTGCATACACTTTATCCATTCGTACAAAGCCAGGAACACCCTCCTCGAGTTGCAGCGGCAGAACGGCCTCCCCCAACACACTCTGATATGCGATGTTTCCACCCGTTGGAATTCCAGCCTGCACATGTTGGACCGACTGTATGAACAGAGAAAGGCCATTAACGATTTTTTGATGATCCAGGCAGACAGAAGTACTCCCCTGTGTAACTTTGATGTCAGCCAGTGGCAGCTCATGCGTGACACCTGCCGTTTGTTGAGGCCATTCGAGGAGGCGACGTTATTTGTCAGTCGCCAGGACTACGGGATGAATAACGTCATTCTACTGCTTCATGTCCTGGAACAGATGCTGAAAAATCTGTCTGGGCAGGGGCCTGGAGACGTGGCGACTACATCTCGTGGCCACATGAGTCCGGTGGGGACTGAAATGGAGGAGGAGGAGGAGGACATTGGAGCAGAAGCATTGTCTGGTGAAATGAGTGGATTTTCTACCCAGGTGACAAGAGAGGAGGAGCAGTAGCAGCTGGAGGAGGTGGATGGAGATTAGGAAGACGAGGAAGATGACCCGCAAGCACCATGGCAGTATACAGTGGAAATCGAGGCAGGAAGCCCCTCGGAGTCACTTGTGCAGATGGCCCGCAGCATGCTTATTTGCCTGGCTAGTGACAGCCGAATAGTCAGCATCTGGCAGAGGGATGACTTCTGGCTCTCCACCCTATTGGACCCTCGCTATCGGTCCAAAATGGGAGCCTTTTTCCCAGCTATTGAGAGGGAGGACAAACTCAAATACTATAGGGAAATCCTCCGTAATCAGTTGGCCGCTGCCTATGTGCGGCATCGTCCCTCCTCTGACAGGTCTGACCGGGGGGTTCCTCAGCGCTCACATACTACTGCCGCGGCTGCTGGAGGAAGGTGGGGGGGTAGGAGCAGTACCAGCTCCATCAGCATTAACCTAAGTCTGGAGTCACTGATGAGCAGTTTCCTTCACCCGCCTAGTGAGGAGGGTAGTCGCCAGCAGCAGCAGCAGCAGGACCTGGAGCAGTCCCTGAACCAACAGGTGGTGGCCTACTTGGACAGCACTCTGCCACCCCAGTTAGAAGATCCGCTGGACTACTGGGCAGCCAAACTGGATGTGTGCCGCAACTTGCCAAGTTTGCAGTGGAGAAGCTGTCCTGCCCGGCCAGTAGTGTGGCATCAGAGCGGGTGGTTCAGTGCGGCGGGGGCCATCGTTACCCCAAGGAGAACCCGCTTGTCCACGGGAAATGTGGAACGACTGACCTTTGTCAAGATGAATCAGGCGTGGATCGGCCAGGATTTCCACACACTAATGCATTAGGCGTCAGACTACATCAGCCAAACTGTGAGAAATGAGTCTGGGTTCAAACTACCTGCCTCAGCCACTATTCTGATGCCGCCACCCGCCTGATGCCACACATCTGCTGACAGTTTCTCCATCTGCCACCAACCATCTTTACCAGGGACTGTATGCCACCACCTCCACACTGGGCATGTGCACTGTCTGACCTCATGCTGCTGCTTGGCTGCTGCCGTACCTCCACACTGTGTCTTGTCCCACTCTGTGGCCACTCCTGTTTTGCCACCTCCCGAATGTCTGTCCACTGTCGACTCATGCTTCTGCTATGGCTGCTGCCGTGACCTCCACACTGTGTCATTGTGCCACTGCCTGACCTCATGCTGCTGCTGTGGCTGCTGCCGTGACCTACACACTGTGTCATTGTGCCACTGTCTGACCTCATGCTGCTGCTGTGGCTGCTGCCATGACCTACACACTGTGTCATTGTGCAACTGTCTGACCTCATGCTGCTGCTGTGGCTGCTGCCGTGACCTACACACTGTGTCATTGTCCCACTCTGTGGCCTACTCCTGTTTTTGCCACCTCCAGAATGTCATTGTGCCACTGCCTGACCTCATGCTGCTGCTGCCGTGACCTACACACTGTGTCATTGTGCCACTGTCTGACCTCATGCTGCTGCTGTGGCTGCTGCCGTGACCTACACACTGTGTCATTGTGCCACTGTCTGGCCTCATGCTGCTGCTGTGGCTGCTGCTGTGACCTACACACTGTGTCATTGTGCCACTGTCTGACCTCATGCTGCTGCTGCTGTGACCTCCACACTGTGTCATTGTGCCACTCTGTGACCTATTCCTGTTTTTGCCACCTCCAGAATGTCATTGTGCCACTGTCTGACCTCATGCTGCTGTGGCTGCCGCCGTCACCTCCACACTCTGTCACTAATGTTGCCCCCTGAGCTCTCAGCTTGTTTTTTTCCAGCTGTCGCTGCCATGACTTTATCAGGCTACATTCCCCCTTCAGTTTTTTGGTCAGTTTTGCCCTCTTAAGTGCCCAGGGAATTTTATAGTGAAGCGATTCTAAGAGCGGCGGCAGTCATGTGCGTGTCATACTAAAACACAACATTGTATGAAGACCAAACCAAGCTCCCTCTGCATATTTAAGCATGGCACAATGTTCTACAGCACCCTGCAGGCTCTGTGCAGCCTGGAAATAGCTGTTTTTTAACGTGATTCGTGCCGAAGTAATTCGGAACAAAGTTATTTTTTGCCGAGAAATTCGGCGAAGTGAACGAAACGAATTTCGGGAAATTCGCCCATCTCTAGTTATAAGCATCACATCATCAGCATATAAGCTTATTTTAAGGTGAACATTATTAATTCGTAGGCCTGATATAAGGGGGTTGGCTCTAATATGTTCAGCTAGGAGCTCCATGCACAGCACAAAAGTCAGGGGGAAAGAGGGCATCCCTGACGCCTGCCATTTGAAATATCGAAAGGGGAAGAAAGAAATCCGGAAGTGAGGACTTGTGCTGAAGGCGTGGAGTAGAGGGACATTATAGCATCCAAGATAAAACCTGACAAGCCAAATTTTATCAAGACAGAGCGAATGTAAACCCAGTTAACCCTATTGAAGGCTTTTTCTGCATCGAGGGACAAAAAAGCCACATCTGAGACAGAAGAGCCAGCAATCTGTACAATATCTACTAGGCGCCTGGTAGCATCTCTAGCTTGCCTCCCTGGAATGAAGCCCACTTGATCTTTATGGATCAGGAATGATACTAATGAATTAAGGCGGGTGGAAATAAGCTTTGCGTATATCTTAATATCTGAATTTAAAAGGGGAAAAGGGGTTTTATATTAGATGGTTAAACTTTCCCAGGTTTTGGGATTGTAGTTATAATGGCCGCAAGGAGTTCTTTTAATGGTTGTTTTCTTAAAACTATCTCATTACAAAGTAATGTTAAATGTGGAGAAAGAAGGTCTGAGAAGTGTTGGTAGTACTCATTAGAAAGGCCATCAGGACCAGGGGCTTTGTTTGTTTTACTATAGTGAAAAGGGACTATTCAATTCAGCTAGCTGGGCACTAGATAGTACTGGGAGGTTAACAGAATTTAAGAAATGATTAATGTGCTCTTCAGAGGGTGGGGAGAGATGTTCGCTCTCTTGTAGGTTATAGAGATTAGAGTAGTAGTCAGCGAAGTAATTTGAAATGTCTATTGGATTTATAATTTTACCACCATTGGATGAAGAGAGGTGAGTGATTCTGGTTTTGGCGTGAACCTGTTTCACTCGCTTCGCCAACAGTTTGCTTGGCCTGTCTCCTTGTAGATAGAATTGCCATTTCATTTTGGCCAGGTTGAAATCATATTTGTGAAGATACATTGTTCTTAATTTATTCCTCAAATCTACTAGGGAGTCTTTGTTTTGAGGGGATGGATCAAGTTTAAATGCTTTGTCTTGTTTCTCAATATCAGACAATAAATCACACAGGACTTGTTGGCGTTTATTTTTTTCTCTACTTGCTACTTGGATAAATATACCTCTAATAAAGGCTTTATGGGCACACCACAAGGAACTACTAGAGAAGACAAAAAGATGTTGTTAAAAAAATGTTTAATCTCGATACAATATACACGTTTCCCCTATTTTTTAAGAAAAAAATTAATTGAGGCACCAAATAAGTATTTGGGGATTGAATTTTGGATTCTAGGCACATTTCAACGGGGCATGGTCCCCACGTTTTATATCCAATATTTGATGATAAGACTGTTTAAAGAAACATTTATCTAGTAAAAAGAAGTCGATCTAGGTGTACTTTTTAGGGAAAAAAAAATGTAAAAACCCCTTCTCCGGGTAGTAAGTCCCCTCCAGATGTCTAAGGTCTTCTCTAATAAATAGATTGAAGATCATTTGTAGGTTAGTTCGTAACCCAGCCTATCCAATTTGCACAAAAAACTTGTAAGGGCGGCGCCGCAGACCGTTCCCCCGGTGCGGGCCCCTCGCTCCCCCGGCCCCCTCTCGGGCCGGGGGGCGAGTGGCGGCAGGTCCGGGGCCCGGCCCCGGGTGGGCGCGCAGTCCCCGGTGCATAATAACTTACCCCCCCGTCCTGCTCCAGGCGCCTCATCACGGCCGTCGGGCGCGCTCCCATTCCCTAAGGCGGGGGCGCCATCTCCTCTCCTTAAAGGGGCCATGCGCGGTAATTGCGGTTGCCAGTCACTGACCCTTAAAAGGGCCCCCTCCGGCAGCCATCGCCGGGTCTTTATGGCTCCTGAGCCCTTTTGAGAAAAGTCTTGTTCCTTGTTTGCCTTACCTTTTCCAGACCGTCTCGCTCCTTTTCCTACCAGAACCCCCTTTCCGCCTGTCCGACCTATTTGCCTGTCCCTGACTACGCCCAGCCTCGCGATTTTGTTACCAGCTTACCTTGGGTACCAGCAACAAGTCCCGCCAGTGGAAACCCTGGTAGTTCTCCCCCCGCAGCAAAGTCCATCCCCCTTTGCGGGGGCTCTGGTGAAAACCGGGTTCTCTTAGATTCCGTTCCCTTGCGGGCTTCCCCATCGCTTTTTCATGGCCCAGCGGACCCTACCACTGCCCTTTCACAAATAATTAAAACTCCTCCAAGGATCAACCCAAACCCCTTCTAATGCTCTTTGCCTTTTTTAACAACTTTTTTTAAGAAAGTAATTTTGTTTCTCATTGGGAGCATAAATTGATGTGGTGTAAAGGGGTTTGAGTTAATTGTCAACAATAATAAAAAAGCGACCTTTGGGTCAGTAATAGATTGAAAAGAGAAATAAATAAATTCTTTATTAAATTTACCCACTCTTTTTTTTAAGGAGAATGACTTTGGGAAAAATATGGGAAATTTTTAGTTTTTAATCTTATTTTTATCTTTAGAAGTGAGATGTGTTTTCTTGCAAGCAAATAATATTTTCTTGGGATTTAAAGGGAATTTTCCCCAAAGCAAAGAGGGTTTTGAAGGGCAAATTTTTAACCCCCTTAACATTAAAAGTAAGAAGTTTAATAGACAGGGATGTAAGTGGGGAAGCATTCGGGTGAGCTACAAATGAAAAATTGTCAGTATCAAAAAACCCTGAAAAAAAGGAGGGTACAAAAAGTAAAGTGTTATGAACAAGCCCCCCAAAATTATGAACAAAAAACCAAAAATAAAAAAACCATCGGAAAAAAAGCCCATTGAAAGGGAAACTAAATTATTCCTAAAAAGGAAAAAATATTGGGGGCAAATTTCCTGCTTTTAAAACCAAAAAAAAAAAGGGAAAACAGATTCAAAAAAAAGAAAAATAACAATTCTAAAAGAGTGGAGAAATGAGATTTTCCCCTTCAGGGGGCCCCCTAGGGGTTATTTAAAAAACCAAAAGGTACTGAAGGACAATCTTTCCCCAGACCCTTGGTCTACTTTTGGGAGGTTTTGGGTTGACCGCAAGGGGGTGATCATCTCTGGATGTGCGTGTTTTCTTATGGACGGGAATGGATTCTTCAGGGGGAATCAACTTCCAGCTTTTTAAAAAAAAAAAGCGGGCCTTTCTGGGGAGCCACAAAAAAAATTTTGGGTACCATCTCAAAAAAATGATAAGCTTGACGGGAAAACCCCATCGTAGGGGAAAATCTTTTTTCCTGTAAAAGTTTGGTGAAAGGCGGGAAACCCCGTCTTTTAAGCATGGTGGCTGCTAAAGGGTTCAGGGAAAAGGGAAATTGCCCTAAAAACTTTTTCGGGGTTTTTTTATAGCTTTGGGAGGTCTTAAAAAAATTTTCTTTTGTGTTGAAAAATTTGGACCCGGAAAATATTTGCCCCCTCGGGATTTGGGGGTAGTTTTTTTCGGTTTTGGGAAACAAATGTACCCGGGTCTTTTTGGTCGCTCCTTTTTAATTTTGCACCCAGTAGTACTAAAGCCATAAGGGTCGTTAGGTAGGTATTAAGTGCGTCGGGAAAGGAAACGATTCCGGATGCCAGGGCCCTTGACATTGTTGCGGCGAGACCAAATTTTTCCTAGGTCTGAGACTTTGGTTTAAAAAGGACGTTTCACCTCTTTTTCCAGTACACTTTTGGGCGCGTTTAAAGGCATTTAAGGCGCAAACTCGGGACTCTTAGTCTAAAACGTGCTCAGTTCGTGTTTCAAGAGCCCTGAAAAAATTCTTGTCTCAATTCCCCAATAAATTTGCTTTAGGTCAGTTTGTTTTAAAAAGTGGGGAAAGTAGAGAAGATTTTTGATGAAAGGATGCAAGGTTTGGAGGGGTTTTGGGATTTTAAAAAGGATCCTGCTGATCAAAAATCCACTGATTCTGCTCTTGAAGAAGGAGTGGGGGAGGATGGGGGAGGGAAAAATTTTTTGCCCCCTTTGGGAAAGCCCCAAAAAGTCTGTTAAGGAAAGAAAAAAGAATTCTTGGGAACTTGTTGGCTTAGTCCCTTTTTATTTTTCTTTGTAGTGCCCCCCCATTTCTTGGGAAAGTGGATTTGAAAGACCCGCGAAAAGGGGGCCCGTAAAAAAGTTGGATATTTAAAAAAATAAAGCTGGAATGTTTGAAAGGGGGTTTTTTGATGTTGTTTTTTTTTTTCCTCCTGTTCTCCTTTTTTTTATCAGGTAAAATTAGTATGGAGACTGCTTCTAAATAAGGACAGAATAAAGGATACTTTTGGCTGGTGTTGTAAACAGTCTCTACATGCAGGGAAAGTCCCCTAAGGAGAGTGTAGGAGCACTGTAGTGGTTAAGGGGGCCAGTGCACTGAAGTAAAAAGTGCTTATGTCAAGGGGGGTGTATGGGGGATTCAGAGAAAAATAAAGGGCTCAGGCTTTGGGTTTGTTAGACTTTCAGATATTAAAACGGGAGCAGGGAAAAAGCAGAAAAGTCCCTGACAGTGGGGGGATGCTTGGGCAAATTTAGGTTTAAAAAATACACCCGAGCACAGCACTGCTGAAATGAATTTGATCACTAAAACTACATGCCCTCTCCCGTTTTTGGCGGGGGGTTCCCCTTTTTGGGTTCCCCCCCCCCCCCCTCCCCGGGGAGTTTTGGGGATTCCCCCCGCCCCACAGGGGGCGGGGGTCCTTTAAAAAGGGCCCCGGCACCGGGTTTGTGCTGGTTTCCTTTTACCCGGGAGCCGCCCGGGCCGTTCCCACCCGCCCGGGTCCCCGCTGTTTCAGGGAGGAGGGAGGAGGGATCGCTCCCCTTTCCCCCCTTTTCCCCCCCGTTTTTACGGCCCCCGCTGTGCGGGCCCTACCAAGGTCAGGTCACCGGGGAATGAAAGCGTGGGGGTGCACCATTCCCCCCTGACCCTGCCCGAGGAATGTCCAAAAGGGGGGGGCCGCTCGCAGGAGCCGGTCAGGTAAGTGGGGGGTTTTTTTATTTTAATTTTTTTTTAGTTTTAGGGGGGGCACTGTCTGGCTACAATGGGGGGTCTACCTGGCTACAATGGGGGGTCTACCTGGCTACAATGGGGGCAATACCTGGCTACAATGGGGGCAATACCTGGCAACAGAGGGGGGCACTACCTGGCTACAAAAGGGGGTACTACCTGGCTACTAATGGGGGCACTACCTGGCAACAGAGGGGGCACTACCTGGCAACAGAGGGGGCACTACCTGGCTAACAATGGGGGGCACTACCTGGCAACAGAGGGGGCACTACCTGGCAACAGAGGGGGCACTACCTGGCTAACAATGGGGGTACTACCTGGCTAACAATGGGGGCACTACCTGGCTACAATGGGGGGCACTACCTGGCAACAATGGGGGCACTACTGCAAAATGGAGGTACTACCTGGCTACAATGGGGGCACTACCTGGCTACAATGGGGGGTCTACCTGGCAACAGAGGGGGCACTACCTGGCTAACAATGGGGGCACTACCTGGCTAACGATGGGGGCACTACCTGGCTAACGATGGGGGCTCTACCTGGCTACAGAGGGGGCACTACCTGGCAAACAATGGGGGCATCTACCTGGCAACAGAGGGGGCACTACCTGGAAAACAATGGGGGCAATTACTGGCCAACAGAGGGGGCACTACCTGGTAAACAATGGGGGCATCTACCTGGCAACAATGGGGGCACTACCTGGCAACAATGGGGGCATCTACCTGGCAACAATGGAGGTACTACCTGGCTACAATGGGGGCACTACCTGGCTACAATGGGGGGTCTACCTGGCAACAGAGGGGGCACTACCTGGCTAACAATGGGGGCACTACCTGGCTAACGATGGAGGCACTACTTGGCTAAAAATGGGGGCACTACCTGGCTACAGAGGGGGCACTACCTGGAAAGCAATGGGGGCATCTACTGGCCAACAGTGGGGGCATACCTGGCATAACAATGGGCACTATGGCAACAATGGCGGCATCTACCTGGCTAACAAAGGGGGGCATCTACCTGGCTACAAATTTGGCTCTACCTGGCTACAGAGGAGGCATCTACTTGCCTGTAAGGGGCACTACCTGGTTATGGGGGGCTACTACCTGGCTATAAGGGCATCTACCTGGCTTTCTTCCAAAGCCGTTATGCAGTTAGGTGGAGTGGGTGTGGCTTTTTGAAGGGGCGTGGTATACTGTCAAGATGGGCGTGTCCATGCAAATTTTTAGCGCGGCGCCCACTAGTGTCTCCTGCTTTTTGATTTTTAAAACTTGCCAACTATGCACTAAAATGATTCCTGATCACCAGTGCTTCCCAAGAAGTAGCAGGGTCCAATGCACTGAAACAGGAAGTACTTATATCAGGAGGTGTATGGAGCATGCAGAGAAAGGTTATAATAGTCTCAGACTGAGATTGTGAGGCTGTCAAAGGGGATATTGCAGCATGACTCAGCAGGAAAGTTCTGGTAATGGCGGAATGCTTGGCACTGCAGGGTTACACTGACACTGAGCACAACACTGCTGATTGAATAGCTCACTAAAATGTCTCCTGAGCACCAGTTCTTTCCAAGAGGTGGCAGATAAACTTTCCTATAAAGCAGGACATGTGCTGCAGTAGCTTTGTGGGCAGATTTCAGTGAGGCCAGCAGCAGCCCTGGCAAGGGTAACTGTTACAAGCCTACCTTAGTAGATGTGAGAGGCTCCCAGAGGAGTTAGTTTGCTTCAGCTCCAGTGCCATTGAAGATACAGACCCCAGGTTTTCACAGGATAACAAGTCTGATGTTCATGTCCTCAGAGGGTTGCTTTTCAGTTAGCAGGATGGTTGTAAAGATGAAGCTGAAGTTGGTTTCTTATTCGGCAGTTTCTTATTCGGGCTGAAGTTGGTTTCTTATGCACCAGTTTTTTATTCGCTGCAAAATATTTATTTGTTTTTTAAGAGGATAACAAATAGGAAAACTTATCAGCTGAACAAATGTCATTAAACTGATGTGGACCAAGGACAAACCAGTTGAAACAAGCCCGGTAAACACTAAAAGCTGGCATAAAATGGGCATAAACCCAGAAACCTAAAACTAACATTTAAAGGGTTAAATGGCTTTTGGCCACTGATATGACACTGTATTCATACCAAGAGGGATACCCCACATCAAATTCAGTTATGTCAAGCCTGGCCCAAAGTGATTCTGGGCATTAAAACTGGCATCAAAGTGGGCAGACGGGCAGTTTTCAAACTGGCATCAAAGTGGGCAGACGGGCAGTTTTCACTGATTTGAATAAGTAACTGGTGTTTTTAAAGGGTTAAATGGCTTTGAGCCACTGATCCCACACTGCCATCATACCAAGAGGGATACCCCACATCAAATTCAGTTTACTCCAGCCTGGCCCAAAGGGATTCTGGGCTCTAAAACTGGCATCAAAGTGGGCAGACAGACAGTTTTCACTGATTTGAATAAGTAACTGGTGTTTTTAAAGGGTTAATTGGCTTTGGCCACTGATCCCACACTGGCTTCATACCAAGAGGGATACCCCACATCAAATTCAGTTTACTCCAGCCTGGCCAAAGTGATTCTGGGCTCTAAAACTGGCATCAAAGTGGGCAGACGGACAGTTTTCACTGATTTGAATAAGTAACTGGTGTTTTTAAAAGGTTAAATGGCTTTGAGCCACTGATCCCACACTGTCATCATACCAAGAGGGATACCTCACATCAAATTCAGTTTACTCCAGCCTGGCCCAAAGGGATTCTGGGCTCTAAAACTGGCATCAAAGTGGGCAGACGGACAGTTTTCACTGATTTGAATAAGTAACTGGTGTTTTTAAAGGGTTAAATGGCTTTGGGCCACTGATCCCACACTGGCTTCATACCAAGAGGGATACCCCACATCAATTTCACTGTACTGCAGCCTGGCCCAAAGTGATTCTGGGCATTAAAACTGGCATCAAAGTGGGCAGATGGGCAGTTTTCACTGATTTGAATAAGTAACTGGTGTTTTTAAAGGGTTAAATGACTTTGGGCCACTGATCCCACACTGCCATCATACCAAGAGGGATGCCCCACATCCAATTCACTGTACTTCAGCCTGGCCCAAAGTGATTCTGAGCATTAAAATTGGCATCAAAGTGGGCAGACGGGCAGTTTTCAAACTGGCATCAAAGTGGGCAGACGGGCAGTTTTCACTGCTTTGAATAAGTAACTGGTGTTTTTAAAGGGTTAAATGGCTTTGAGCCACTGATCCCACACTGCCATCATACCAAGAGGGATACCCCACATCAAATTCAGTTTACTCCAGCCTGGCCCAAAGTGATTCTGGGCATTTAAACTGGCATCAAAGTGGGCAGACGGGCAGTTTTCACTGATTTGAATAAGTAACTGGTGTTTTTAAAGGGTTAAATGGCTTTTGGCCACGGACCCCTCATTTCCTTCATACCAAGACGGATACCACACATCAATATTCAGCTGTACTGCAGCCTGGCCCAAAGTGATTCTTTGCATTAAAACTGGCATCAAAGTGGGCAGATTTGCCGTTTTCACTTATTTGAATAAGTAACTGGTGTTTTTAAAGGGTTAAATTACTTTGGGCCACTGATCCTGCACTGCCATCATACCAAGAGGGATGCCCCACATCCAAATTCAGTTACTCCAGCTGCCAAGCAGCTGGATTAATCTTTCATGTACATACATAGTATTCAAGCAACATAAAGTTATTTGGCATTTAGTTGGTCATGTCGTTTAGTTTTTCAAACTGGCATCAAAGTGGGTCAGAGGCAGTTCTTCACTGATTTGAATATGTACTGGTGTACTTTTAGAAGGGTTAAACTGATTTATGGTTTGACTGTGGTGTAATGACATGTACCACACTGTCATCATACCAAGAGGGATACCTCACATCAAAATTCAGTTTACTCCAGCCTGGCCCAAAGTGATTCTGGGCATTAAAACTGGCATCAAATTGGGCAGACAGGCAGTTTTCACTGATTTGAATAAGTAACTGGTGTTTTAAAGGGTTAAATGGCTTTGGGCCACGGATCGCACACTGCCATCATACCAAGAGGGATACCTCACATCAAATTCAGTTTACTCCAGCCTGGCCCAAAGTGATTCTTTGCATTAAAACTGGCATCAAAGTGGGCAGATTTGCCGTTTTCACTTATTTGATTAAGTAACTGGTGTTTTTAAAGGGTTAAATGGCTTTGGGCCACTGATCCCACACTGCCATCATACTAAGAGGGATGCCCCACATCAAATTCAGTTTGGTTCAGCCTGGCCCAAAGCAGCTCTGGGTATTAAATCTTTCATGATATGTACAATACCATCAGTGTCAAGCAACATAAAGTTTTTTTTGTGATTTGTTTGTATTGTTTTTTGTTTTTTTTTTCCCCTTAGTGTAAGACTTCTTGCCTCTTCCCTGACTTGTCTGTGAGCTCAGATAGCAGCAGTGAGAACAAGGATTTATGGTTCTTCTTTCAGACTGTGGGTGTGTTATTAGACATTACCTGACAGGTTTGAAGAAACCCTTACCCCCACCCCAGGGCAGAAAAAGTTCAAACTATTTATCTTTCATTTACTGTCTGCTGAAGCATATTCTTATCTATTTCTGTGGAGAGAACAATAGAGCAATCACTGTGTCATTTTATTTTTAATTACACTATATAGAGACAAGTAGCAGATGAACTAAAGTGAGGTTAGTCTGCCCGGCTGTACTAAAAAGTTATATATCACAGTTACAGAAGGATAATATTTTATATGTATTTTTTAATTGCCAAAATACAAAAATGCCCAAAAATGTTTTAAAAATAAATACCGTTTTCCAGGAATATTAGTTTTACCAAAAATCCTCCTTTCTGATGGCAGTGTCCCTTTAAAGTGGGCAGACAGGCAGTTTTTACTAATATTAATAGGTAACTGGTGTTATCAAAGGGTTACATGACTTTGGGCCACTGATGGTACACTGACATAACACCAAGAGGGAGGCCCCGCATCAAAATTAGTTTAGTTCATCCTTGCCCAAAGTAGTTCTGGATATTACAGCTCATATAAAAGTGCTAAAAGCAGGCGAGCTCTGCAGCAGAATGACAGAATTCCAGTCTCCTTCAGTGGGTTTTTGCCCTGAATTTTGACATTAAATCAGACAGACGGTTTCTACTTACTTTGAATAGATCATACTCTGTGTCCGACGATCGTTATAAATTCCTGTTTAATTGGATTGGATAAAGTTTCTTGCCATGAGAAGGATGGGTCCTACGATGGGTGATGTTAGAAGTCAATGGACTACAATTTGCCCAAATGGTATTTTTCCCCCCCACAGATTGGGTTAGGGCTCCAGTTATGACCTGAAGCCAAAACAAAAGTGTGAACATATCTTCAAGGTTTGTATGATCTAATTAAATATATAATAAAATCTGGGGTTATTTTTACTTAAGTGTCTTCTGTCCTGCATTGTCTGGAGAAACAATGACTTCCACCTGTCTGGAGAACAGAGGCTGGAATAGGTTGTAGACTATTCAGCATTATTCTGCTCATGGGAACATCGGATTTCTTTAAACATTAAGGGCATGTTCACACGGCGTTTTTGGACGAGGTTTTTGGAGCGTTTCCTCGCCCAAAACCTCATCCAAAACGCTTCCAAAATGCTCCCAGTTCATTTAATTGATTATTATGTAAAACCTCGTTGTAGTTCACACACGACAAGGTTTTTACAAGCTTCTTTGGAAGCAATGAAAAAGAAGTGTCATGTCAATTCTTGTAGGCGCGGTTTTCGCCACAGTTTTTAGCGCGGTTTTCGCCGGGTTTTTTGTTCTGGCTATTTATTTGTATGGGTTAAGTCCTCGTCAAAAACCTGATCCAAAATCTTATCAAAGCCTCGTCAAAAACCTCGTCTGAAGAAGCGTGTTTCAGGCGAGGTTGTGATGTGGTTTGCACGAGGTTTTGGGCGAGGAAACGCTCTGGAAACCTCGTCCAAAACCTCATCCAAAAACGCCGTGTGAACATGCTCTTAGGGCGATATCTCCCAAGACGCCAACGCCAGTTTTTTGTTTTATTTTGCGGCAAACCCACTTTTTATGCCATATTCTTGTTGTAAATTAACTGTCGTACACCAAAACATATGGTGCACTGTGCGCCCCCGTCGCGAAATGCGCCTATTAAGGCGCCTTACATATCTTATGCGCCCCCGTCGGGCAATGAGCCTCTATAGACGGATACCATATACTACCAATGATATGCTATGCTCTGCGAGCTGAGCAATGCGCCCTTTTTTTGATACGATGCGCCCTTTTTTAATACAATGCGCTCTTTTTTGATGCAATGTGCCCATTTTTGATGCAATGCCTCCTTTTTTGATGCAATGCGCCCTTTTTGATACAATGCACCCTTTTTTGATACAATGAGCCCTTTTTTTATACGACTTGCCATTTTAGGCGCATTAAGTTTTCTATGCAAGATATACCTGACGCCAATTTTTAGAAAGTATCGGACTTTCAGGCGCACTTTACACTGATTTAGTGTAAACTGGCATAGATACGCCACTTTTCGGACATGTCGCCCTACATCTTTTTTGCAACTCTTTCTGATCATACCCACTGGGCTTGAGGCTTAAATATAGAACTGTAACCATTTGAACTGAGGTGCCACTATAAGTGAAGAAGTGTTCAGTAAATTAATGTGGGGCATCCCTCTTGGTATGAAGGCAGTGTGGGATCAATGGCCCGAAGCCATGTAACCCTTTATAAACACCAGTTACTTATTCAAATCAGTGAAAACTGCCCGTCTGCCCACTTTGATGCCAGTTTTAATGCCCAGAATCACTTTGGGCCAGGCTGGACTTAACTGAATTTGATGTGGGGTATCCTTCTTGGTATGAAGGCAGTGTGGGATCAGTGGCCCAAAGCCATTTAACCCTTTAAAAACACCAGTTACTTATTCAAATCAGTGAAAACTGCCCATCTGCCCACTTTGATGCCAGTTTTAATGTCCAGAATCACTTTGGGCCAGGCTGGAGTACAGTGATTTTGATGTGAGGCATCCCTCTTGGTATGATGGCAGTGTGGGATCAGTGGCCCAAAGCCATTTAACCCTTTAAAAACACCAGTTACTTATTCAAATCAGTGAAAACTGCCTGTCTGCCCACTTTGATGCCAGTTTTAATGCCCAGAATCAATTTGGGCCAGGCTGGAATAAACTGAATTTGATGTGGGGCATCCCTATTAGTATGATAGCAGTGTGAGATCAGTGGCCCAAAGCCATTTAACCCTTTAAAAACACCAGTTACTTATTCAAATCAGTGAAAACTGCCCGTCTGCCCACTTTGATGCCAGTTTTAATGCCCAGAATCACTTTGGGCCAAGCTTGACATAACTGAATTTGATGTGGGGTATCCCTCTTAGTATGATGACTGTGTGGGATCAGTGGCCCAAAACCATTTAACCCTTTAAACCTTAGTTTTAGGTTTCTGCGTTTATGCCCATTTTATGCCAGCTGTTAGTGTTTACCAGGCTTGTTTCAACTGGTTTGTCCTTGGTCCACATCAGTTTAATGACATTTATTAAGCTGATAAGTTTTCCTATTTATTATCCTCTTAAAAAACAAAAAAATATTTTGCAGCGAATAATAAACTGGTGAATAAGAAACCAACTTCAGCCGAATAAGAATCTGCCGAATAAGAAACCAACTTCAGCTTCGTGTTGTAAAGGGTTTATTTGGGCTGCAGAAAGGAGCTGTAGATGGGAGCTCACCAGGCACACATCTTTGGTCAGGCCATGCCCCCTGAGAGAATATTTTTATGAAAAATTACTTTCCATACAGCAGCGACTCAGCGATAGAACAGCCCATTAGGAAACTTACCAAAAAAATCTACCTGAACCTCATGACCTGGAACTAATGCAGCACTGGATAAATATATTGACTGTTTCAGAAGCAAAGTAAAATCATAAATCCTGAAGGAACAGGAGCATAACCTAGCCGTGCAGAAACAGAAGGCTATTGCTTCACTGAAAGAAAATCAGGATATAATAATAAAACCTGCTGACGAGAAAGGGGGTACAATAGTCATAATGAACACTTCAGACTATATCCAGGAAGCTAACAGACAACTGTCAAACCCCATCCACTACTGCAAACTTGGAAATGATCCCACAGAGGCCAATATGAAACAACTAAAGAATATGATAAATAAGTTTCCAATTCAGGTCCAAAAGCAGGTAGAAGTGCTTATCCCAGAGGATCCCAGGCCGGGCTTCCCAAGATATACAAGATATACAAAGATGGCAACCCTGGAAGACCTATCATTTCTGATACTGGGACATTGACAGAAGACATCTTGGGTTCGGTGGAAAATATTCTAAAACCCCTAGTCAAAGATACTCCAAGCTACATCCAGGACAACACTGACCTTCTTAAACTGAATGCCCTGGTTCCACTACCTTAGGGTACCATTTTGGCGACCATGGATGTAGAATCCCTGTATACTAACATTCCCCACAAGGATGGAGGTGCAGCATGTCGGGTGCACCTAGACAAACAAAACCTTCCAACAAAACCACTCACACAGCTCATACAGTTCATACTCAGCCACAACTATGTTACTTTTGTAGAGAACCTATATCTACAGCAAAGGGGAACTTCAATGGGGTCCAGATGTGCACCCCAGTATGCAAATCTCTTTATGGCACAACTGAAAGGAGCATATTTATAAACATGAACCATGAAACCCATGATGTACCTCTGTTATATCAATGATATTCTTGTCATCTGGACTGCAGGTGAGGAAACCCTACTTCAATTCCACAATGACTTCAATAATTTTCACCCCACCATCAACCTTAAACTTAGCTATTCAGAGAATCAAAATCTGGATACCACAAAACACCTTAAAGACCACCAGCTACCCACATCAATATACCACAAACCCACACAAACCTCAGAAACGACAGCTTCCACCTCAAGCACACAAGACAATCTATTATTTACAGCCAGGCTATACGATACAATCGTATTTGCTCCGACAAGACAGAGCTGGACAAGAACATCCTGGATCTGAGGACAAAATGTCTCCAATGGGATACAAACCAAAATTGACGGACAACCAAATAAACAAAGCGGCAACAATTAACAGAGACAGTCGGCTCACATATAAAGAGACCCAGAATGAAGCCCGAGTGCCCCTAGTTGTCACCTACAACCCACAATTGGAGATCCTATGAAAGATTGCCAAGAAACTCCAACCTGTTCTACATAGGGACAACAGACTCAAAGAAATATTCCCAGTCCCTCTTCTCCTTTCCTTTCGGCAACCACCAAACCTGTGGTGTATTATTGTCCAGAGTGCCCTTAAGGCCCCAACTGAAAATGGTACCTCACCCTGCCTTCAAAACAGGTGCAAGATACATCCACACTGCTGACAGTGTACCTGTCCCACAGTCACAGCAGGTGCACAGAATTAGGGGGACATTTTCCTGAAGGTCTTCCAATATGGTGTATCTCATTATGTGTGCAATGACCCACCACAGGCCTCTATGTGGGGGAAACAGGACAGAGACTCAGTCAACGCATTAATTCACACAGATTCACCATTAACAGCAGAACAGTGGCTGTACATTTCTCCAGAGAAGACCACTATATTGAAGATTTGCAGGTTGTGGTCTTAATGGGACATTTTAAGACACAGGGAGAGAGAAAGGAATGGGAACATAGGTTAATGCAAAAATTTAAAACTCAGCAGTTAGGACTTAATGTTCATTCCAGCTTCATGTCACACTATGTATGAACTGTAAGGGTCACAAATCTCCACCTGATAGCTAACAGGTAACAAGAATTACTGATCCCTCCTGTCATGCATCACAAGTTTCCAGATTGTTTATTTCTTGACCTGTTGTAAATAACTCCTCTATTTATTGCATTGTTATTTTTAAAGATTCTAAGATCCTTTGATGGCCCATGTCTTTTGTGTATAAAAAGTCTGTAAATTCTCAGTTTCTTGTATAACATCATGTCTGATGAAGAGAGCTAGTACTCTCGAAAGCTTACCATCAAATATACTCAGTTAGCCTCTAAAAAGTATTGCCTGATTTCTTCACTTCTGCTTCTTTCTATGGCTAACAAGCATAGGTGTAACTTTAGGGGGGTACGGAGGGGACTGGTCCCCCCACTTTTTTCTAGGTGGGGGACGGTCCCCCCCCACTTTTTAGACACTTCAATAAAAAATAATCCATATGAAAGCTTGAGAATAAGGTAAGTGGGGAGAGCAGAGCACAGAGGCATCTTGCGGGGGACAAAGTAAGTAGCAGCCTCAAGTGTCAGTGCAGAGTGAGAGCAGTGCTGATTGGTAGAGCAGGAGTCAGCAGGGGCTGATTCACACTGCTCACAGTCCAGCACACTCTATATCTGGGGCTGTTTCTTTCCCTTCCATTGTATATGCTCAGCCCTCATCAGAGAAGAAGGGAAGCTCTTGCCGAATGCCAACAGCACCAGACTACAGGAGACAGGTAAGGTGGGGACAAGAGTGCTAGGCGTTGTGTGTGCATGAAAGGTACGTACTGTATATGTGAGATGTGTATATGCTGTACAGCCATGTGTCTAACCATGTCACGTCTTCCCTGAACTTGCGCGCCAGGGAAAATAAAAGTGAATGGGGTCAGCCCCGCAGCATTTTAGAAGTGCGGACTGGCTAGCGTGTACTTCTAAAATACCCGGCATATAGTAGAGTGCACAGTACGCCCCGCTATACACCCTGTGAACATACCTTAAGGGTACGTTCACGTGTAAGATATGAATGCTGATTCTGGGACTGATTCAGTGCTGGATCTGCCTCAGAACCGGTGTCCAATTCGGCAGGAAACTGATTTACATTATACCCTATGTAAAATTAGTGTCGTCATTTAGATGACACTGATTTTACTGGAGTATTTTCCAGGGCTGTGGAGTCGGAGTCGTGGAGTCAGAGTCGGTGCCTATTTTGCAGGAGTCGGAGTCGGAGTCGTCATAAAGGGGACTGACTCCGACTCCCAAAATATATGATTTGTTGTTCTAGTTAGTTCGATGCAGTGCAAAGAGCAAGAGGAATTGGGACCGGCCAGTGCTACTGCTCCCATATCTTCAGCCTTATCACATGAGGAGTGTAATTGGTGACATGGAGCAGGCAAAGCGCTGCCCCAGAGGAAAAGATTCTGCTCCCATGGCAAACAAATTTCAGCAAATTTTTTCACCTGCTTTCAAAGAAGTAGAAGAGTTCAACCATTCATCAAAACTGACTGTGGCTGAGGCAATTCCTTTATTCCCTGACATTGTTAGAGATATTGTCACTGTGGTCACCGCTTTACCCCCAACCCAAGTTAGTGTAGAGAGGCCGTTCTCTAGCCTGGAAATAATGAGATCACATGTGAGGTCATATATGCAGGATCTGATGGAGGCAATATGATTTCTCAGAACAAATTCAGAGACTCCACAAATGTTCCAGCAGTGTTTTGCAAATTTACAATTTTTTTGTGTTCTAAAGTCATATCTAGAGATGGGCGAATTTCCCGAAATTCGTTTCGTTCACTTCGCCGAAGTTCTCGGCAAAAAGTAACTTTGTTCCAAATTACTTCGGCACGAATCACGTTAAAAAACAGCTGTTTCCAGGCTGCACAGAGCCTGCAGGGTGCTGTAGAACATTGTGCCATGCTTAAATATGCAGAGGGAGCTTGGTTTTGTCTTCATACAATGTTGTGTTTTAGTATGACACGCACATGACTGCCGCCGCTCTTACAATCGCTTCACTATAAAATTCCCTGGGCACTTAAGAGGGCAAAACTGACCAAAAAACTGAAGCGGCAATGCTGACTGATAAAGTCATGCCAGAGAAAGCTGGAAAAAAACAAGCTGAGAGCTCAGGTGGCAACATTAGTGACAGAGTGTGGAGGTGACGGCGCTAGCCACCGCAGCATGAGGTCAGACAGTGGCACAATGACATTCTGGAGGTGGCAAAAACAGGAATAGGTCACAGAGTGGCACAATGACACTGTGTGGAGGTCACGGCAGCAGCAGCATGAGGTCAGACAGTGGCACAATGATACAGTGGGTAGGTCACAGCAGCAGCCACAGCAGCAGCATGAGGTCAGACAGTGGAACAATGACACAGTGTATAGGTCACGGCAGCAGCCACAGCAGCAGCATGAGGTCAGACAGTGGCACAATCACATTCTGGAGGTGGCAAAAACAGGAGAAGGACACAGAGTGGGACAATGACACAGTGTGTAGGTCACAGCAATAGCTACAGCAGCAGCATGAGGGCACG